>PVIW01003767.1:0-155691 GCA_004026585.1 Noctilio leporinus
ATTTTGTGTTCTTTCTGGGGATTCTTCCTTTCCTTTTGGTGATGGACTGATTCTTTTTTTCCCCATTTTGGGTGTCTGTTCTTGCTTGCTCTTTATTTATTTATTTATTTTTGTTCTTTCCTTGGGTTAACCTGCTTTGCTTCCTTGCCTTAGTTGAGCACCCTTCTGTGATAGGAGATTTGTGGAGTTCAGTGTTGCCATCTCCCAGATTTTCTCCACTTGCTGTTCTTGGTGTATCCTTTATTTGGGCTGTCTGGTTGTATTCTGGGCCTGTGGGCTTTTAGCAGAAACAAAAACAAAAACAAAAACAAAAACAAATGACAACAAAAAAACCCCAAAAAACAAAAAAACAAACCAAACCAAACCAAACAAAAAAAAATGCAAAATGAAAAAAGAAATAAAAATGATACTAATAATAAGAAGAAAGGTTTTAGATGGCTGTTCACCCTTAATAATCCCTGACTGGTCCAGATGGAGCCTGGACCTGAGGGCTTTTAGCAGAGGAAAAAAAAAGAAAGAAAAAAAGGGAGAAAGTCACAAGAGAAAGAGAAATCAATATTAATAAAGAAAAGGTTTAGGTGTCTGTTCACCCTTTATTGTCTCTGTTTGGTCCAGATGGAGCCAGGACCAGTGGGTTTTACCAGGGAGAAAAGAAAGGAGAAAGAAAGAAAGAAAGAAAGAAAAAAAAATGGGGGGTGGGGAGAAAGTCATAAGACAAAGAGAAATCAATATTAATAAAGAAAGGTTTTAGATGTGTGTTCACCCTTTATGATTTCTGATTGGTCCAGGTGGAGCCAGAATCTGTGGGCTTTATCAGGAAGAAAAGGAAAAGAAAAATTAAAATAAATAAATAAATAAATAATTTAAAAAATAAAAAGAGGAAGGAAGAAAAGAATAAGAAAGGGTTTAGAAAGGCTGGGGAAGGGAGGAATACTTAGATTGAGGACTGGGAATGCGTTATAGCCACAGAGTGAGTAGACTTTAATTCGAGAGTAGGGGGAGGGTCTTGGGTATTTAGGTGGATTGAGGTATGGGGGGGATTAAGAATATGTGAGAAGTAACTTTTGCAAAGGATATGTTGGGGATTAATAGTTCATATTGCCCTCGGTATAACTCAGGTGCTTGAGATTGGCAGCAATCCCTTTCCTGAGGCTGCCTCTTTTTCTTGGTCAGGACTTTACAGACTACAGTCTATATTCTAGCCTGTCTTGACGCATGGCAGGGCCTCTGATTGTCACAGTAGGGCTGATTCTGAGTGTCCGCCCCCAGGTAGGCTGGGCCTTCCGCATCTAGCTGGGTTTTAGGGCTGCTGGTATTCTGGAGCCTGCAGGGTGTCCCCTCCCACTCCTGGCAGAGGTTCCTGCCCGGGATGAGCACCCAGCACCCCTGCAGGGCAGCCCACAACTTTCCTGGTCCCTGTGACGACTGGCCCCACCCCCGCAGTTCCAGGAGGAGGCCGCCCCTGTCAGTCAACACTGTCTGGGGTCCATCTACACTGTTCTGCCCTTCTGGGGTGGTCACCACTCCTCCAAGCCAACCAGCTCTCCTAGAAGTCCTTTACACTGCCTCTGTGATGAACCCTTTCCAGGCGTGAGCAGTGTGGTCTTTGTCTCTGGCAATGTCTGGTCAGTTGCCCCCGCTACTAGTTCCTGGCTCGAAGGCCCACCATTTGGAGTTTCCTCAGAACCTGGGGGCCTGTGTGGTTGTGCAGGGCTGGGCCTCCCCCTTCACAGGGGCTTCTAGCTGCTGTTTCCCCGGTGGCCCAGCAGCACTGTTTTCAGCTCTCTCGCCACCCCGGCCAGTGCACTTCCCGCTCCCCCGCTCTGGCTTCCCGCAGGACTCTTCTCCTCCGCCTCTAGCCCCACACGGAGCCTCCTCTCCCTGTTGTCGGAGCGAGTCTCTCCCACAGTCCCTCCCCCACAAGAGTTCAATTCCTTGTTCCCTATGGCATTTGCCCTGGCTGCCTGCACTTCACTGTTGAGACTTCCAGTCGCCAGGGAGCCCGGAACTGGCCTTAGTCAAACGCGCCCCTCTGGGCAGAGCCGCCACTGCCCAGAGCCGACCTCGGCCCGCCGGCCAGTAGTTTCAGGAATGCCTCACCTACTGTCCTGCTGGCCTCCTCTGCCTCTGGACTGTGCTCCCTGTGTCCAGATGCTGCCCGTTCAAAATCCTAGGGTCCTGAAGACGTCTCATGCTCCCTATTTTGTCCTCTAGCTGCTTTGGTACTCGAGAATACCATCAGCACTGCTCTCTACTCTGTCGCCATCTTCTGATCAGAATGGAGACTTTCAGTCACAATGAAGGCATGGATAAATCCATCTTACTTCCTTGCACAACCACAGCAAAAACTACAACTAAATTACAACAAAGCTATCACCCAGAATCATCAGAAAATTGAGCTGTATGGAAGTCCAATAACCAAGGAATTTTAAAAGTCACATTCATCTATATGGGTAGGGTAGGTGAGAAGCAGAAACATGGAGACAAGGAAAATATGGTCTCACATCCATGTGTGGTGGATAAAATTTGTGAGGAATACCTCAAGATCTAGGGATCTGAGCTCCACACAGACCACCCAACCCAATTTCAGGGTCAGGAAGAGAAGTCCCCATGACTTCTGGCTGTAAAAATTAGTTGGGGGTTGGGACAACAGAAGAAATTGAAGAATTCTCAGGTGTCTCTTCTTAAAGGGTCCAAAATGGTCTTAAGACTTGCACACACTTATTTTCTCTGGTCTCTAGCACTGGGAAAGCAACTGGAAAGACACCAGTGGCACATGAGGAGAAACTATAATTACTGGTATTAGGGTGAGTACCAGGAGACAGTTTTCTCCTTGACAAGACTCTAGAGGCCAGGCAGTAGCCATCATCCCATTTTTGAGCCCTCTCCCATATAGAGCCACAGAGCAGTGACACCATGTCTGAGACTCCATCAAATTGGTTCATACGTATTGCCTACTCTAGCAATTAACTGAGGCTCTACCCTACTCAAATTACGAGTGCACTTTTCTACAATGGGCCATGGTTATAAGACAGAGAGTCTATTTAATACATGTAAATAAACACAGGGAGGCTGCCAAAATAAGAAGACAAAGACACAAGGACCATATAAAAGAACAGAACAAAACTCCACAAAAAGAACTACAAAAGTAGAGGTAAGCAAGTTATCAGATGCAGAGTTCAAAACCACGGTTACTAGGATGCTTAAGGAAATCTTTGGGTACTTGAAAAACACAGAAAAGACCCAGGTAGAAATTAAAGTTACACTTAGTGAAAAAAAAAAAAATTACAGGGAAATGCAAAACAGTGGAGTGGATAAAACCAAAATTCAAATCAATGATTGGAAACATAATGGAAAAAATGCTATCAAAAAATAAGAAAAAAAGAATGCAAAAATTCAGGATAGTGTAAAGAGCCTCTGGGACAACTTCAAAAGTACCAACATTTGAATTATAGGGGTGTCAGAATAAGTGAAAGAACAGGAAATTGGAAACTTATTAGAAAAACTTATGAAAGAAAACTTTCTTATTTTGAAGAAGGATATAGACATATAAGTCCAGGACACACAGGTGGATACAAGATGGACACAAAAAGTACCACACCAAGACACAGTATAATTAAAATGCCAAAGGTTAAAAATAAAGAAAGAATCTTAAAAACAGTAAGAGAAAAGCAGTTAGTTATCCATTGGGAAGTTCCATAAGATTGTCAGCTGATTTCTCAAAGAAACTTTGTAGGCTAAAAGAAATTGTCAAGAAGTATTCAAAATCATGAGAAGCAGACACCTGTAGCCAAGGCTGTTTTACCTAGCAAAGATACCATTTAGAATTGAGGGCAGGTATAGTGCTTCCAAGGGGGAAAAAAAAATTAAAGGAGTTCATCATCACCAAGCCATTACTATATTTATGTTAAAGGGACCTATTTAAGAAAAAGATGATCAAAACTATGAATATTAAAATAGTGACAAATATATATTTATCAAAAATTGAATGTAAAAAACAAACTAAGCAAACAAAGAGAACAAAGACAAAATAATGACTATGGAGAGCATTTTGATGATTGCCAAATGGGTGAAGAGAGTGGGAGAATGGGTGAAGAGGTGAGGGGATTAAGAAGTACAAATAGGTATTTACAGAAGAGTGTTGGTGGTATACACTTGGTGGTGTAGGAAATGGAATAGCCAAGAGACTTACATGCATGATCCATGGACATAAACAATGGTATTGGGATTGCCTGATGGAGTGGAGGGTACTGGGTGGAGGGATGAAAAGGAGGAAAAATAGAAACAACTGTAATAGCATAATCAATAAAATACAAATTTTAAAAGTATTTTGGCTCTGGCTAGGTAGTGCATTGGTTAAAACTTTATCACTCTATGCCAGTCAACTGGAATAATAATTCTCTCTCTTCCTCCCTCTTCTTCTTTCCCTAAATTGAATTTAAAAACATTTTATCTTCATTAGCCTCTTGCAATTGGCTGGTTACTTGCATGAGATCATCACTGAATATAATTGAGTGTATACACTTAAGATTAGGAAATATAAATTGATTTTAATAACTAAAAGAAATAAAAGGCAATTAAATACATTACTTTTAGTTAAATAATCAAAACTGATATACTTTATAACACTTCTGAAAAAATACACCTCTGAGTTTAATTATATAAAAATGTTTATAATGTATTATATACCATATATAGAATATAGAATATAAGTATAGAATATGAACAAGAGATAGTAATTTCATCATTTTATAATATATAATATTTTATATATAAAACCCCAGAAATATTAGCCAATATCATATACTTATGTATAAGAGTGTGTTTCTTGTTTGAAATCCAACAATTGATTGGAGTATAATATTCATTAGATAATAGAAAAGAATAATATATAATACTAATTGAAAAAAAAATAACAATGTTGAAAAGAGCACTTAAAATGAATGTCATTTAACCACCTCCAAATATTGTCTTGATATACTCCCATGTCATTTCACTGATAAATAATATATATGTATGTATTTAAATAACTTGCATTGTCTAGGTCTTGGTTGTATTCTGTGCCAATCAGTCTTAAATAAGGTAAATATATCTTAGGAAAACATGGAAAAGTTTTGAAACTTTGGAAGAAGCTTAAAAATTGAATTGTATTTAAAATAATAAAATAAGTTAATTAATTTAGATATGAATGGAGTTGAATCACTATTTTGAGATTATGAATAAAACTATATTTATAAATGAGAAAGTTACAAACTACTAAACTATATGATTCATATACACATAGGTAATATAGAGTCTCATATTAGCATGTAAGTTAGATGAGATTCCTTTCAAATGGACAGTGGAAACATAAATTTTTAGCAATTAAGTCCCCTAACTGGCAATGCTTAGGAAAAGTATTAATGCTATAGTAAACTTCATTATTCAAAGGTGAATGTACCTAATCTCTACCTCAACTGACTCTTAAATAGTTCAGTGTTTAGTTTAGGACCATATAGGGAGTCAAACACAATTTTTAAAAAATAGCTAGAATACTATTCTACAAGATTATTTAAATTCTGTTTTTGTGTTTTTTTCTCAAAAGACTATTTATTATTTTTTAGAGAGAGAGGAAGGGAGAGAGGCCAAAAGGGAAAGAGACATCAATGTATGGTTGCCTTTCACCTGCCTCCAACTATGGACCTGGCTGGAGACCTGGCTTGCAACCTGGTTATGTGCCCTGGCTAGCAATCAAATCAGCAACCTTTGAGTTTACAGGCTGGCATCTCATCCACGGCTCCACCAGCCAGGGCTCTAAAGTTTGGTTTTTTGTTGTTTTTTGTTTGTTTGTTTTTACCTCAAATTAGTAGATATCATAATTTCTACTCTGTGGGGACCAGCTGAGCAGTGCAGGTGTTGTGAATTTTGAAGGCTTCAACTTGTAATACACATGTAGAGGAAAAACAAAGGGTATTAAAAGAAGTAAGACCTGAGCATGACCAATAAAAAAAAGAATCCAACCCCCAGCCACCAAAATCAATCTACTATTTAAGATAGAAAACTCCAAAAAGAACAAGTTGTAGTTCCAGTAGCTTAACATAAAGGGGTGGGATATAATTCAGAAACCAAATTCATTTTTTATTATGGGTTTGGCACTGTCTCTAGGACAGCTTTCACAAAAGTGAGTACTGTAATACACCACATCTGTGATATATTTCACAAGAATAGTATTCCAGAATAAAATAAGTATTAAAGAAGAAAATAAGAAAAATGTTTAGTTTACTAAAATTTATCTAAGATACTGTTATTTACATAATAATTACATGAACTATTGGGAGGGAGAGAGACATCAGTGTATGGTTGCCTTTCACCTGCCTCCAGTATAGAGCTCACTGGAGACCTGGCTTACAACCTGGCTATGTGTACCCTGGCTGAGAACCAAACAAGCAACCTTTGGGTTCGCAGGCCAGCTCCTTATCCACTGTGCCAGCAGCCAGGGCTGCTTATGTAATTTAAATAGTTTGTATTAACTCTTTAAAATCCAGTATGTCCTTTATGTGTAAAAATATATATGTGTGTAAATGTATTTGTGCTTGTGTTTGGTAATATTGCAATTGATATTACTTTAAAAAGTTATTCTTTAAACAAATTAATTAACAAAAGTATTCTGTAATAATGAAAACAAAAACTTTGTATTAATATGATCTGAGATGCTGAAGTTAGCAGGCAGTAATTAAATGGTAAATTGCTTGGATGTGAAAAAAAAAAAAAAGAGAAGCACACATTGGTGGTTACAGAATAGACATGGTGGATGTTAAGAAAAATAAAGGAAATGTAGAAGCTAAATAATTTATATGCATGACACATGACATGAACTAAAGGAAGCATTGCCAGAGGGAATGGGGGATACTGGGTGGAGGGGGGAAAAGGGGGAAAAGTTGGGATAACTGTAATAGCAAAATCAAAAATATACTTAAAAAATAAAGAATGTAGTATTTGAAATAAATGATACACTGGAAGAAATAAACAGTAAATTAGATTAAACAGAGGATGAAATCAGTCATTTGGAAGACAAGGTAGAAAAAAAATATCCAGGAAGAGCAACCAAAAGAAAAATAATTTTTAAAAATGAAGATAGTTTAAGAAATATTTTGGACAACATGAAGCATAGCAATATCTGCATCATGGGAATACCAGAAGGAGGAGAGCAAGCAAGGGATCAAGAACCTATTTTAAAAAATAATGACCAAAATCTTCCCTAACCTGGTGAAGAATGCTCACAGAGTACCAATCAAGTTGGACCCAAAGAGGCCTGCCCTGAGAAACATCTTTATTAAAATGACAAATCTTAAAGACAAGGAAAGAATCCTAAAAGCCACAAGAGAGAATCAGGTAATTACCTACAGGGGAGGATGAATTACTGACACCTGATTATTCAATAGAAACATTTCAGGCCAGAAGGGATTGGTGTGAGATAATCAAGGGGATGAAAAACAAGGACCTACAATCAAGGCTACTATATCCAGCAATACTATCATTTAAAATTGAAAGATAAATAAGGAGCTTCCCAGAGAAGAAAAAGCTAAAGGAGTTTGTTAAAACTAAACCACTACTGCAATAAATATTAAGAAAAAAAGGAAAACAGTCTAATAACAAAATGGCATTACATGCTGCTATCAATAATCACCTTAAGCGTAAATGGCTTAAATGCTCTGACCAAAAAGTAGAGGGTAGCTGAATGAATAAGAAAGCAATAGCCATATTGCTGCCTCCAAGAGACCCATCTCAGATTGAAAGATACACACAGACAAAAAGTAAAGGGTTGGAAAAAAGACATTCCATATAAATAGAAAAGAAAATAAAAAGGTGGGATAGCAGTCTTTATATCCATCAAAATATACTTTAAAACGAAGACTATAGTAAGAGACAAAGAAGGACACTTCATAATAATAGAGGGAATAATCCAACAAGAGGATATAACCCTAGTCAACATACCCAATATAGGAGCATCTAAATATGTAAAGCAAGTCTTGATGAACATAAAGTGTGATCAACAGAAATACAGTCATCATTGAATATTTTAATTAACACCTTATTGACTTCAATGGATAGAACTTTGAGGCAGAAAATCAACAAGGCGATAGCATCCTTAAACTATGGATTTAATTAATACCTTCAGAACTTTTCACCCCAAAAGCAGCAGAATATACATACTTTTCAAGTGAACATGGAACACTTTCTGGGATAGACCACATGTTAGGACACAATACAAGTCTCAATAAATTTAGGAAGACTGGAATCATATCAAGCATCTTCTCTGGCCACAATACTATGAAACTAGAAATCAATCACAAGAAAAACACTGTAAAACAAGCAAAGACATGGGAGCTAAACAACGTTATTAAACAAATGAATGGGTCAAGATGAGATCAAGGAAGAAATCAAAAGATACCTAGAAACAAATGAAAATGGGGAAACAACATCCAAAATCTGTGGGACACTGAGAAAACAATCCATAGAAGGAAATTTATAGCATGTCAGGCCTACCTCAAAAACAACAACAACAACAAAAAAACACATTCAAACAAATGATTTAACTACATACTAAAGTAATTTGAAAACAGAATGACAAATAAAGCCAAAGTAGGAAGAAAGAAGAAAATAGTAAAGATTCTAGCAGAAAAAAACAAATAGAGTCTAAAAACTATGATACAAAAGATCAATGAATTCAAGATCTCACTCTTTCAAAAGATAAACAAAATTGACAAAACTTTTAAAGAAAAAAGAGGAAGCACCCAAATAAATAAAATCAGAAATGAAAGAGGATAAGTAATTGACACCCAAGAAACCCAAAGTATTATAAGAAAATATTATGAACAATTATATGTTAACAAACCGGACTATCTAGATAAAATATATTTTACTAAAAACATATTCTCTTCCAAAAATAAATAAGGAAGATTCAGAACCTAAATAGACATACTACATCTAATAGAATTAAAGCTGTAATAAAAAATATATTCCCAATAAACAAAACCCTGGACTAGATGTCTTCACAGGTGATTTTACCAAACATTCTAAGAACTAATATCCCTTCTTCTCAAAAAATTTCACAAAATTCAAGAGAAGGGAGTGCTTCCAAACTCATCTTATGAGGCCAGCATTATCCTAATGCCAAATTGAAATAAAGACACTAGAAATAAAGAAAATTATAAGCTAATATTCCTGATGGACATAGATGCTAAAATCCTCAACAAAATATTAGTAATTCAGATATGGCAATGAATCAAAAAGATCATATGCCATTATCGAATGGGATTTTTTCTGGGAATACAAGGTTGGTACATTTGCAAATCAATAAATATGATACACCACATACACAAAGTAAAGAATAAAATCACATAATCATAGCAATAGAAGCAGAAAAAACTTTTGATAAAATCTGGTACCCATTTATGATAAAAATTCTCAAAGTGGAAATAGAGGGAACATACCTAAACATAATAGAGGCCATATATAACAAACACAATGCAAGCATCATACTTAATGGGTAAAACCTACAAGTGTTTTCCTTAAGATACAGAACAAAACAGGGATGCCTGCTTTCACTTCTCTTATTCAACATAGTACTGGAAGTTCTAGCCACAGCGTCAGACAAGAAGAAGAAATATAATAAATCCAAATTGGAAACAAAAAAAGATATAACTGTTATTATATGCAGATAACATGATACTGTTCACAGAGAATCCCAAAGATTCCTCTAAGAAACTACTAGAAATGATTAATGAATTCAACAAAGTAACAGGATACAAAGTTAATATTCAGAAATGAGTTCATTTTTATATGCCACTAATAAACTAATAAAAGGAAATTAAGAAAATCACATTTACGATTGTTACAAAAAGAATAAAATATCTAGGAATAAATCTAACCAAGGGTGTAAAAGACCTATATTTCAAAAATGAGAAGTCATTGAAGAAAATGCAAATAAGTGATGTATTATCTTTATGAATATGAAGAATTAACATCATTAAAATGTCCATACTACCGCCCTGGCTGGTAGCACAGTGGATAAGGTGCCGGCCTGTGAACCCAAAGGTCGCTGGTTCGAATCCCCAGGCAGGGCACATAGCCAGGTTGCAAGCCAGGTCTCCAGCCAGGTCCATGACTGGAGGCAGGTGAAAGGCAACCGTACATTGATGTTTCTCTCCCTCCCTGCCTCTCTCCCTTCCCCTCTCTCTCTGGAAATAATAAATAAAATATTTTTTTTTTTTTTTTAAGATTTTATTTCATTATTTTCAGAAAGAGGGGAAGGGAGAGAGGCAGAGAGGGAGAGAGACACCAATGTACGGTTGCTTTTCACCTGCCTCCAGCCACAGACCTGACTGGAGACCTGATTTGCAACCTTGTTATGTGCCCTGGCTGGGGAATCGAAACTGCAACCTTTGTAAAATCTTTTTTAAAAAATCCATATTACCAAAGCAATTTATAGATTCAACCCAATTCCTTAAGATTCCAATGATTTATTTCATTGAACTACAACATATTTCAAAAATTTATATGGAACCACAAAAGGCCGTCCATAGGAACAGCCATCCTAAGAAAGAAGAATAAAGTTGGAGGAATCACACTACCTAATATCAAACTATACAATGATACTATAGTAATCAAAACAGCTTGGTACTGGTATAAAAAAAGACACATATATCAATGGAACAGAATAGAGAACTCAGAAATAAGCCCACACTTTATAGGAAATTAATATTGAACAGAGGAAGCAAGCACTTAAAATGGACTAAAGATAGTTTATTCATTAAATGGTGTTAGGAAAATTGAACAGATACATGCAGAAAAATGAAATTAGACCACCTTCTTAAAGAGGTTAATACCCAAAATTCATGAAGTACTTACAAAACTCAGCACCAAAAACAAACAATCCAACTTTTAAAAAATGGGTGAAGGACCTGAATAGAGACTTCTACAAAGAGGACATATATACAGGCAATAAACATATTAAAAGATGCTCAACAACATCACTAATTATCAGAGCAATGAAAATTAAATTCACAATGAATACCATCTCACATTGGTAGAAATAGTTATCACCTCCAATAAATCAACAAACAAGAAGTGCTGGTGAGAATGTGGAGAAAAGGAAACTTTTGCAGTATTGGTAGGAATGCAGATTGGTGCAGCCAGTGGAAAAAGCAGTATGGAGATACGTCAAGAAATTAAAAAATGGTCTGCCTTTTGACCCAGCAATCCCATTTTGTCAATATATTTGAAGAGATTCAAATCATTAATTTGAAAGAACATACGCAACCCTATGTTCACTGTAGGTTATTTATAATCATCAAGATATGGAAGCAGCCCCTTGTCCCTCAATAGACGAGTGAATAAAACATATCTGGGAGAAAAGAGTTCAATCTTTCACCAGTTAAGTATGATGTCAGTTCTGGATTTTTGTAGAAAGCCCTTCCTAGGCCAAGGATGTTTCCTTCATTTTGAACTTTACTGAGTTTGTAGCAGGAATAGAAGTCGAATTTTGTCAGATGTTTCTTCACCTACTCAGATAATCATACAATTTGTTCTTTTTTTAGTTTGTTAAAACAGTGGATTATGGTGATTAACTCTTCAAATATTTAATCAACTTTTTATTCCTGGGATAAATCTGACTTGATCATGGTATATTATCCCTTTTATGTACTGTTGGGTTCAAATTACAAAAAAATTATTTAGAACTTGTGTTCATTAAATATATCAGTCTGTGGTTGTTTTTTGTAGTAATTTCTTTTTAAATTTTCTTTTTAAATAAATTTTATTTATTGTGCTATAATCATTTCATTTCCCCCCATTGCTCTCCCCTGCCCCAATCTCCCTGCCCCCTCCCCCAAAGTCAGTCCCCACCTCACTGTCCATGTCCATGGGTCCCTCACACTAGCTCCTTGAATAATCCTCTCTTCCACATTTTTTCTCGTAAATCAGGAAAAAGACAAGATACCTGTTCTTATCACATTGGGTCACTGTTGTGTTCTAGCCAGTGCAAATAGGAAAAAAAATAAAGGCATCCATTTTGAAAAGAAGGAAGTAAAACTGTCTTTACAAATGACATGATGGTCTATGTATAAAATCTAAAGGAATCTACTAAAAAGGTGCTAGAACTAATATGTAATTTTAGCAATGCTGCAGGATAAAAGATTAATATATGACATTAGCAATAATAATTGCAAATCAAAACTAAAAATAGTATTTATACTAGCATTCAAAACTATGATATTTAATGATTAAATATAACAAAAATGTTAAATATTTGTATACTGAAAACTACTAATAATTGTTGAGGGAAATTAGAGAGGACTTATATAAATAGAGAAACATACCATGTTCATGGGTTGGAAGACTCATTGTAGAGGTGTCAATTCTTCCCAAATTGACTTACAGATTTATGCAATACTAGGCAAAACCTCAGAAGGTATTTTTTTTTTTGTTTACATGAACAAAATGACCCTAAATTTCATATGGAAACAAAAAACAATCTAGAATAGCCAAAACAACTTTGAAAAAGAACAAGTTGAAGGGCCTACACAACTGGATTTCAAGAATTATTAAAAACTGCAGTAATCAAGAAAGTATGGGGAAAAAAAACATATACGGGGCATTTACCAATGGGATTCTCCTTGGCTGTAAAATAAATAAATAAATAAATAAAAACAAAAAAACAAGAAAATTTTACTTTTGTGACAGTATGAATGGCCTTGAAAAACTTTATGCTAAATGAATGAAATAAGCCAGTCCAAGAAAGAAAAGTACCATATGATTTCACTCATATGTGGAATCTAATGAACAAACTGAACTAAGAAGCAAAAAAAACACAGGCTCATAGATGGAGAGAATGACATAGATGGAGGGTATGAGGAGGTGGAGGTATTGAGCAAAAAGGAAAGGACTCATGGACATGGATAACAATATGCTGATTGCCGAGGGAAAGGGAAATGTAAGGGGACAAAATGGTAATGAAAAATACAATAATGCTTAAATAAATATAAGATATAAAAATACCAAAATAAGCAAAAGTCTCTCTCCTAGTATGGTGGAAGTTATGCTGTCAGGAATATCAGTTTATCTTTTTCTGACTGACTAATCATGTCTGCCTCTCTCATGCTGCCCTTGAAGCCTAAAAGGCTAGGACAATTAGAGGTAACACCTTCAATCTTTACTATATCATTTTTATTCTTACACTATGAAATATGTTGTACTTTTCCATGTATCCAAATAAAATTTATAATAATGAAGGCATGTTTTAATAATAAAATATTTCAGCTAGTTGATAATTCAAATGCTGACTGATCTTATCAGCCTTCCAGAATATCTTAAATAATGAGCAGCACATTTCAGATCATTATAGAAGATATTTTAGGTTGATGGCATGATATTTTATCTCCAAATGGAGAAAATGCCCAAGAGTAAGCAATTTTCAGAATGTATAGCCCAACAAAGATAGGAACATATGAAAGAATTGTTATACTGAACAATGATGAATAGTTTTTAGCTTTCTGATTAATGGACTGTTCACAAGATGTGCATTTGAGAGCACTGAGTTTAAAATTAAGTGTGAGAAATTCCTGAGTTTTAATTTATCTTCAAACAACATAACTTTAATTTATGCAAGCTGTGAAAAACTTTTTAAACACCATTTAAAATGAGAAGTGTCAATTTCACAGGAGAATAATAATGAATTTACTATATGTTCATTACTTCATAGAAACAACTGAAAAAGGCAAGTGGAGTCAACTACTTGATGATGTATTAAAAATACAGCATTTTAAAAATATGAAATGTTTTTGTTCACTATAAGTGTTCCTCACATATAAGCAGTATTTCAAGATGATAACTCATTGTACATATATTGCCAAAACACCTTAAATTTTTGCATAATTAATCACCCTTTTAAACTTCTTAACTGACTTTGATATTATTTGGATTTCACATTAAACCAATAAATTACAGTTGTGTGCCACAGAACCATATTTCAGTGCATAGTGGGCAACATATATAAGGTGTTATCATAGATAATAATAAAAAAGAAAAAGTCTAATCACCTAGTGATGTAACTATCTTAACATTACAGCTCTATGCATTACATGCCTGTAGGGATGCCATTGTAAACAAACATACATACTGTTCTGTAGGCATATAAAAGTATTTTGTATTCAATTATGTACTTAATGATACTGACAATAAATGGCTTTATTATTGTTTTAGATATTTTACTATACTATTATTTTTGTTATGTAGTATACTCTTTCTACTTAGAAGCACAAAAGTTGCCTGTAAAATCTCATGCTATGTATGCCTGTAATGCCTCTAGCAGCCTCATAGATCTGCACTTTATTAATTCTCTTGATTGTATCATTTTCTCTTTTGCTGATTTAATATCATATTGTTCCATTCATATAGACCTTAAATGTAAAAGTTCACTGTTTATGTTGCCATTAAGGGACTACATTGAGGGGATGACTTGGAAGCAAAATTAAGAGACTAAGGTGAACAAAACAAACAGCAAGCAAAACAGAACCAGACATATGAATACAGTGAATAGACCTTCAGTGGGCAGGGGGAAGGGGGATGGGGGGAGGGGGGAGAAAGATGCAAAGAAGGGGAGCAGTTTAGTCAAGAACCTAGCATAGATGAACCATGGACATGGACAACAAATGGGATTGACTTTGTGGGTGAGTGGGTGGGTGAGGAAGGGGACAGAGAGGAGTAAAAAGGGGATGGATATAATACAACAACAATAAAATAACATTAAAAAAAAAGAGACTAAGGAATAGAGAAATGGAAAGTCAGTGATGATGATGGCTAGCCAGTCAGGCATGTCCCCTACCATCATACTTACAGTCCTGATGAGCAAGAACAAAATGATAAAAGTTGTTAAAGGATCTGTTTCATAGAAGCAGTGAGAGAGAAAAATTGAAGAGTCTATCTCATCATAAGGAAACTTCTAATGATCTGAAGTGAAGACCAAAAATACAAGTGGATCTCTCTCAGACATGATGATCATGTCAAAGCAAAAGCTTGTTTGGGATGCTGAAAAAAGGCAGAAATTGACTACAATATTGAAAGTACTACTAACTCCTGGAGGTAAGAGAGAGCCTAATGGATTGGAGAACTGGGGACCCCACACTAGTGAATAGGAAGGAGGAAGCTCTGCCTTTTCCAATAGCGTCTGCAGTCAAGTCTGCAACAGGGATTAATGGAGAGAAAGTTCCTATAATTTTGTGAAATATAGTTGTCAAAACTCTGTCCCAGAACACAACCCAGGGTAAAGGGAATGCGTTGGGCAGTAAACACAATTAAGTATTATAGGCAAAGCAGAAATGTATGAACAAGAAACACTAGGAAGAAAAATTGAGGATGAAAACAGGGCCATGAAATACAGAAAGCCAAGCTACTATATTTTGACACATTAAGGTAACAAATGACAGAAGAGGGCATTCTGTGAAATCAGAATAGCTATCCTGAAAATGTTTCATTCTCAACCACAAAGAAAACTAATTTTACAAACAAACACACACACACACACACACACACACACGAAAACATTGAGGTCAAAGACTGTACAATGTTTTTTTTAATTTTTTAATTTCTTTTAATGGATTGGTTTTAAAGAGACAGAAGAAAGAGAGAGAGAGAGAGAGAGAGAGAGAGAGAGAGAGAACATCAATTTGCATTCATTGCATGAATCTTGTATATACTCTGACCAGGGACAGAATCCACAATTTTGGCACATTGGGACACCATTCTAACCAAATGAGCTACCTGGACAGGGTTCATAACATGTTTTTATAGAAAAAAAAAAATAACAGAATAATTTTGCTAAAGATATAAAGACATGCTAAAAATATATCTGCTCACAAAATGGATTGAAAACTCTTATCTTCTATTCCAAATGTTAAAATTATAAAAAAGCATGAAGTAATATAGAAAATAGAATTAGGAAAAAACTCAGGAATAATATAACAACTCTGAAATAATTAAATCAACATGCTATATTTAGAAAAAATAATGGTCAAAGTTTAACTTTTTATTATTAATGTGTAGAATATAATATATAATTGTATTTATCACATTTGTGTTCTAGTATTTTCTGGCAAATTGATTATTGAAGTAAATAATAAAGCTGTGAGATTTTAAAATTTTATAAACTAATTTAATATTTATTTATTTAATTGTTATAAACAATTTTCATATTAACTAATTTCTCTTCATTGCTTTACAGTCTTAGTATAAATTACAAAGGTGAGGGCATATTAATTTTCTGCAATCTAAAATGATAAATCAGCAGCATACCATTTTTCCAACATTTCTCACTACTTTTTGTTATGAATAGTTTTGTTATGAATATTAGATATATCTAATTCTGTAGCTTTGGGGTGCATCTATCTTTGGAGACCAAATATAAAGAATATTTTGATTCAAATTTATTTTTATGTATATATTTTTAAGATATTTTATTCATTATTTTTATTTTTTATCTTTTTTTTAAAGATTTGATTTATTGTTTTCAGAGAGAGGGGAAGGGAGAGAGGTAGAAAGGGATAGAGATATCAATGTTTAGTTGCCTTTCACCTGCCTCCAGCAACGGACCTGGCTGGAGACCTGATTTGCAACCTGGTTATGTGCCCTGGCTGGGAATCAAACCAGCAACTTTTGGGTTCTCAGGCTAGCGCCTTATTCATTATGCCACCAGTCAGGGCTTATTCACTATTTTTAAAGAGAAAGGCAGGAAGGGAGAGAAACTTCAAGGTATGGTTGCCTTTCACCTGTCTCCAACTATGGATCTGGCTGGAGACCTGGCTTGCAGCCTGGTTATGTACCCGACTGGGAATCAAACCAGCAACCTTGGGTTCACAGGCCAGCGCCTATCCACTGAGCCACCAGCCAGGGCCTCAAATTTACTTTATAAAGCTTAATATTTAAATCTCAAACTTTGTTTGGTATTTGGATAGTTTGACCACATAAATTTGATTTTTATAGATATAAAGCTAAAATACATAGAGAATTATGGTTTTTGCAGTAATTCCTGAGTCACACACAGCCTAATATATAGAAGAAAAATGAGTTTTTCCCAGAACAGTTATTTAAGTGGACAGAAGGGTATGCATTGACTTTGAACTTATAAGTGATTATCAAGAGGTGATATTTAAATATTAACATTGGTATTGAAATATCAATAAGCTCAGTCATTGAATTGCTTTTATAATTTAAGCTATTGGTCTGGTTTCTTTCCAAGTAAAATCTGAATAGAAATGATGTTATCTTCCATTAGTACAATTCAGGAACTTCATCTTTATATTAGAGGAATATCTTACTTACAAATATCTACTAAAGGAAGGCAGTAGTATAGGCCTTGCACTAAGCTTGTCTGGACAACTGAGGAAGTTGTAACTTGCTTGTGCCTGTTTCTTTGACCCAACTACATTTCTTTTCTAGTCAGTTATTTGTAAGTGTATTTGTACCAAAAAAAAAAAAAGAAAAAAAAAGAAAGAAACGTTGTATGAGACAGGACAGGTAGTAAGTTTCAATGCTTTGTTGGGCAATAGTTTATTACATTTTGGTTTCCTTTATATGAGGAAAACAAACAGTGTGCATAGTCAGTACATATATTTCACTTTAAATCTGTTGCTTATGTGTAAGTTTTTGGAGAATAGTAATATTTATTTTAAAACAGTTAAGCTATTCTTTTCATATTAAGAAATATGTGCTATTGATTACATTACTACAAATCCCTTTCATTCAAACTAAGCAGATATACATTATAACATAAAACCATGCATTCACATGAACTCATCCTAATTAGTTCAAAATAGAATGAAATTAAAGTGAAAAATATTTTGGTGTTAACCACAGTTTTTTCTGTTATATTCAGACTGACAACACATTGGAAGATAACACATCTTTGGTAAAAATAAACATTTAGAAGGTAAAACTATCTATTTTTCAACCATATTTCTGATAAAATCTAAAGTAAGTGTACATCATCTCTGTCCAATCACAAAGTATAAACTATTGTAGAGAATTATATAAAGAAAAATGGCTACATAACACATTTTCTTATTTTTGTTTTGTTAGTTATAACACAGTATAATACTTGAAAAATGGGGCAACATCAGAAATTTTTCTGATACTTCAATATATATTAAGGTTTTAGTTCTGATTACCAAAAACTTCTCAAAAACATCCTAAAAGTAGAGATTTAGGACATCTTGAATGAATTCAATTACTGAAGCTTTTGCAAACGAAGTTTTGTAAGAAATTGGGTGAGATTGCCTTTCACTCTGGAACATTTATAATACAAGATAAAATGATGGGTTAAATCCCTTTAACTACTGAGATAGATAATTTGATTAGCTCTCTCATCCTCTTCCACGAGGAAAAACCCAAAACTAATTTTCTTAGAATCTCTTGTAGCTGAATGAAGTTATGCCAATTACAATTGGTTGTACAAGATCTGGTGGCAGAAATTATACAAAAACACCTTGTTGTTCATGGCGGCTGACACACAAATCTTCAAAATAACTGTGTGTAGCAACTAGGCAATGCATTCACATGTGCTCTAGGATATCAGGGAGCATTTTCAGTGGTTGTGGTAGGAGAAATAACAGTGGCTTCTTGATCTTTGGGTAACAAGTCCAGAAATGACATCTGGAAAACAAATGTCCAGTGCTTGCCCTTTACTTCTGACCCATCCTTTCAAAAGTTTTTATAGTCACTGTACATAATCCTCCATAGCTTAAAGCACCAAACATTTTATTCTTGTATTAAACCTTGACTAACATAAGCATCAATTCTTAATATTAGCATTTTTTGAATATATATATATATATATATATATATATAGTGGAGTTACATATTATGTAAAAGGTATTAAATAAAATACAAACTTTGATAGGGTTTGAGGTAAGAGGTTGTTTAGTTTTGTTTCAGAAAAATAAAGACTTACCTAGTGAAATTTGTGATTTTTGTCTCTGAGCTTCAATTATGTAGGTCCTGTCTGAACCATTTAAGATAAGCTTCAGATTAACCTGGCTAAGAAAAGGTAAAAATAATAACTATAGTTGGCCATCTATGAGCCAAGAAGCCTGCTTTCACCAGATATTAAACCTGCCTATTTCTTGATATTAGGCTTCCAGCCTCTGTAACTGTGAGAATTTGATATTTGCTGTTTAAGCCACCCATTCTATGGTATTGTAGCTATAACAGCCCAGACTAAGTCACCCAGACATTACATTCAGGACTTTGATATAAACAAATTGATTATTCATAAATAGATTTTTCAAACTAAACCCTTAAATTTCCAATTTGAGAAAAATTACCTCAATCAAAATAGAAAATAAATGTGGAAAGATAAAATATAAAGGGCAGTGACACTAATATGTCTTTTGGTAGACTGGATTTAAATGGTCTTTCCGAGTGAGGCATAAATGGAAAAGAATAAACTATATATTATTCTTTAATGTTATTAGAACATACCCATAATTTTATAAATTTTCCATTATAACTATATTTTCTAATGTTATACTACTTTAAAAAATTATTTTATTATTTCCAGACATAGGGGAAGGGAGAGAGGGAGAAAGACATCAATGTATGGTTTCTTTTCACCTGCCTCCAGCCACAGACCTGGCTGGAGACCTGGCTTGTAACCTCGTTATGTACCCTGGCTGGGAATCAAACCAATAACCTTTGGGTTCACAGGCTGGCACCTTATCCACTGTGCTACCAGCCAGGGCTATAACAATATTTTAAACAACTGAGAACCATTCTTCTAAAAAATTCTCCTATAACAATAACAAGCAGTATGATGTATAAAAATCCTTTATAACTATGGGCTATGGAGACCTTATTGATTATTCAACAGATGAATAGTCTGAATGTGTCTAGGATTTAGATTTAACAAATAGACAAAATAGAAAAAACAAGATAAAGAAAATGACACATTTTAATATAAAAAAGTTATATTTAATGATTTATTTTACTTGTCACAAAATAAAGCATATTTAGGTAGTTTTAGACTTTTATAATACTTTTTAACACTACATTTTAGGGGTATATTTGTATAAATTTTCGAGCCAACAATTGTATACATTTATATGTATTAGATTATACAAATGTATAATATATACGTAAATATATACACAGTTGGACAAAAGTATTTTAATAGTTGTTCATATGGAAAGTAATATAAGAATAAACTCTGTTTTGTGTACTCAAAGCTATAATTCAACTTTTGCCCCACTATGTATATCTGTAATATGCATTTTTCTTTATTTTTCTCTTTTCTCATAATACACTATGGAGATTTAGCCTTTTAACAATATTTAGAATTCATTTAGTCCCTTTAAGTGTTTCATAGTAGCCTATGATATAAATCTGCATCACTGGTCACAAACTTTTATAAAAATGATCAGCTAGTAAATATTTTAGACTTTGTGGATTAAACACTTTTTCACAACTTCTCAACATTGTCATAGTAGCCTAAAAAGAGTCATAGACAATGAACGGATGTGACTGTGTTCCAATACAATGCACAAAACAGGCAGTCCCTCATTTTCCAACTCTATCTACCCAATTGGTTTCACAATTTATTTTTGACAGTCAGTTTTACTCTTTCCAAACAATTTGCTGTTATAAACAAACCTGCAAGCCCTGGCTGATGGCCAGTAAAATGGTGCTGGCCTGCAAACCCAAAGGTCACTGGTTCAATTCCCAGCCAGGGCACATAACCAGGTTGCAAGCCAGGTCTCCAGCCAGGTCTGTAGCTGGAGGCAAGTGGAAGGAAACCATACATTGATGTTTCTCTTCCTCCCTCCCTGTCCTCTCTAAAAATAATGAATGAAATCATTAAAAAAATAAATAAATAAGCAAAACTGCAATATTTTATGTACATATCACATTTTCACATGTGTGTATACCCCATATAGTAACACATTGTTGACCAGGAATTTTATACAAAAGCCAATGCAAGTGCAAGCACAGGTTAACTCGTTATCAGTCAACAACTTTTGGGCTTGAAAATATGAGTTTTTTTGTGACTGTTCAACAATATGTTAAGACTATTTCAAATTTAATGTTCTGTTTTATAGAAGGTCATCAATTTATAATCCAAGCAACAATGTATGAGGACATTTTTTCTGGCATGAGAAAAGTTGTATCTAATAACATTTTTTAAATGTTTCTCTTTTTTATTAGTGTAATTGAGCATCATTTCATTGATTGGTATCATTACCATTTTTTTAAACTTAAACTATAGGTGTGTATTCTTTGTTTATTTTTCCAATCACAATTAAACATTATTTCACCAAGCTACTAAAATATTTTGTTAGAAGTTTTATCAAAAGTGAATTTAAGACGCTGGCTGGTAGCACAGTGGATAAGGTGCCGGCCTGTAAACCCAAAGGTTGCTGGTTCGATTCCCCAGCCAGGGCACATAACCAGGTTGCAAGCCAGGTCTCCAGCCAGGTCTGTGGCTGGAGGCAGGTGAAAGGCAACCATACATTGATGTTTCTCTCCCTCTCTGCCTCCCTCCCTTCCTCTCTCTCTCAAAAAAAAAAAAAAAAAAAAAAGTGAATTTAATGTAGTTAAATTGAATTAGTTTATGAAAACTATGTCTTAAAAACTCTTTTAATAGGTAGTTCTAAAGGACTAGTAAATTGTCAACGTGAATAGAGATCAGGTAGTTTGTTTGGAAGGAAAGACAGTGATCAGACATACATATTTAACCTGCTGCTAATAATTTTACTGGACTCAAAGTACTGATTTGTTGAAAAGAAGCAGCTGGTCTTGTAAAAGAGTAGAATAATCTATTGAATACGCAGTGATGGCAACCAGCTAAAATTCAACAGCTTGTGTGAAAGGACAGTTATATAGCAAGATGTGGTATGTTTTCTGAACTAGTGGTTATTATGCTGTGATTTTTCTCACTACATTTAAATAACTGAATCTATAAATAAATGTAAGAATATCTCCTTTCACCAGGAAACAATTATACTTTCACAGTATGTTCCCAAACCATGGACTTTCCTTCTTTGGAGGCTTTAGTTCATAAAGGATCAATACTTCTGTATGTGAATACAATTTCTATTAATCTTAAATTTTTGACTGGCCCTATTAATTTCTTGGCCTTCATGCCTGACCACAGTAGGGAAATTAAAAAGTTAATAAACTGATTATAGTCATTGATTTTTTGACACCAAGTGGAAATAGGTTTCATGATGTTTTTTTCATTAATAAAGAAGTAAAGTCACATATCTTTGGTACTGACAAGTACTAAATTGTCATCTTGAATATTTGTACTATAACTTACAATAGTAGGCCAAAACCAGCATACCACACCTAACCAGTGTGATTGACTGCTAAAACAAACAAACAAACAAAAAAAAGTCTAGAGTTTCCTAATAAATAGATAAAATAAACAGGATACAAGAAAAACTCCCATTACACTAAGAATGAAGAAAATCAAACTATTTTAAAAAAGTAGTCAGCTGATACAAACAAGATGAATGAGATGTTAAAATAATGTTACAAGGAATTTATAGAAATATAAAACTTGTTCAACAATCTCTTACAGATTCTAGTGCAACAAATGAGAAAAAAGATAATCTGAGCAATTAATTTGAAGTTATGAAATATATAGAACTAAAAAGTTAATTAAAAAATATCATGGGAGATCACAGAAAATACAATTATCGAGTTAGGATAAATAGAATTAACCCAATCTGAATTGCATAGACAAAAATGTTTGACTGAAAAAAAATGAACAGAACCTCAAAAGACATTGGGCAATAATAAAAGATCCAATATTGTATAATTTTAGTCCAAAAAGAGGAGAAAGAGGGTGGGAACACTGAAAGAGTTTTGTGTGTAATAATGGCTGAAAAATTATTAAATTTGGCAGAAGACTTAATCTTACATATGTTTGGAGTGAATTACAAAGAGAATAAATGCAAAGAAATTCACACTGACAAATCCTAATTAAGTTTTTGAAAATGAAGGGAAGAGAAGTTATCTTCAATGTAACCGGAGAGAAAAGACATATTACCTATAAGGGGAGTATCAGTCCAAATAACAGCAGATTTCTCATCTGAAACCATAGCAGCAAGTAGGAGGTGGTACAACATTTTTCACAGGCTGAAATAATATTACTGTCAATAGTGAATGCTGTATTTGGCAAATTGTTTTTCAAGTATGAAAGAATAAAGACATTCTCAAGCAAAGGAAAAATAAAAACATTTGTCACTAGCAGATATATCCTTAAAGATAAAATGATTGTTCTATTGAAAGAAGAAGTTCTCGCCCTGGCTGGCAGCACAGTGGATAAGGTGCCAGCCTGGGAACCAAAAGGTCTCTGGTTTGATTCACTAGACAGGGCACGTAACCAGGTTGTAAGCCAGGTCTCCAGCCAGGTCTGTAGCTGGAGGCAGGCGAAAGGCAACCATACATTGATGTTTCTCTCCCTCTTTGTCTCATTCCCTTCCCCTTTCTCTAAAATTAATAAATAAACTCTTAAAAAAGGAAGTTCGTTAAACAAAAATAATACGATTAATAAAAAAAAACAATTGTAGTTTGTTAAGATGAAAGAAAAAAGACCATATTAGTGCTGTAATTTTTGCTTAGCCATCAAACATAATTTAGAAAACACAAGAGGAGTACTAATGTCTATTTATTTGCTCATTTTGATTAAGTTCTTTTTCATTTCTGATGTTTCAAGATTTCTTCTTTTAGCATTTTTGTTCTGTGTGGAGAAATTGCTTTAGCCCTTCTTTTATGGTAGGTATGTTAACAATAATTCTTTGTTTTCCTTCATTTGAGAACCTCTTGATTTCCCTTTCATTCCTGAAGGATATTTTTAGGGTGCAGTCTGGGCAGACTGCTTTTTTCCTGTCTCATGAAAAAAGTATTATTTATCTATAGTTTTTCCTGCAGAATATATGTTATGCAAATTATTTTTCCTCTATAGGTAAACTATTATTTCTTCTGGCTAATTTTGAGGCATTCTTTGACTTTAGTTTTCAAAAAGTAATATGACATATGTGTAGGTTTATTTCTCTTGCAAATATTGGAGAGTTTTAGTCCTATTTATTCAAGTACTTATACAGCTCTTTTGTTTTTACCTCTCCTTCCAGAAAAACTTTAATTACATGAATATTAAATCAGTTGTTATTGTCCCAAAGGCTTTAGAAATTTTGTTCATTTTCTTCTTCAGCTGTTTTCGTTATGTTGTTTAGATTTCATAATTTCTATTGTTTCATCTAAAAATTCACTGATTTTCATCATTGTTGTTGCTCTCTCACTATATTACTCTATTCTACAACTGAGTTCATTACTAAGCTGACAATTTTGGTTACTTCACCCTTTTATGAAGATTTTATTTATTATTTATTTTTAGAGAGAGGTGTAGGGAGAGAGGCAGAGAGAGAAAAAAACATCAATGTATGGTTGCCTTTTTCACCTGCCTCCAGCTATGGACCTGCTGGAGACCTGGCTTGCAACCTGGTTATATGCCCTGGCTGGGAATCAAACGAGCATCTTTTGGGTTCACAGGCCAGTGCCTTACCTGTGCCACCAGCCAGGGCTAAGTTGTTGCACTTTTCAGTTGTAACATTTACAAGGTCTATTCAGAAGGTATCAAGCCATATAATATGAAAAACAGAGACATTTACTGAAGAAGATACAAGAAGCATTGTACACAGGACAATGAGACCTCAGTCACCTTCAAAGTAGGCACCTTGGAAGAATAAAAAAACAAACAAACAAACAAAAGCAACAAAAAAAGAATAGTTCCTTATGTATTTAAAAACCTGGCTGGTGGCACAGTGGATAAGGCACTGGTCCGCAAACCCAAAGGTCACTGGTTTGATTCCCCAGCCAGGGCACATAACCAGGTTGCAAGCCAGGTCTCCAGCCAGGTTCATAGCTGGAGGCAGGTGAAAAAGGCAACCTACATTGATATCTCTCTCCCTTTCTGCCTCTCTCCCTTCCCTTCTCTCTAAAAATAGTCAAATAAAATCTTAAAAAAGAAAAAAGAAAACAAAAGAAAGAAAAACAAAGTAGGCTCTTTGGGACCTCACATAGTTCCCATAGGACCTCACATAGTTCGCACAATCATAATTTCCTGACTTTCATTGATGGTCTATAATCTCTTTATTTTCAAAGGTGATTTTAATTTTGCAAAAAAGGCAGAAGTCACAAGGCATCAAATCTTAGCTGTAGGGGGGCTGAATAACCTGAATGATTTGATGCTTCACATAAAATTCTGCACAAGGCATGATATACAAGCTGGTGCACTGTCAGGATGAAGCTGTCACTCAGTTGCCAATAGCTGCGGTCTTCTGAATCATCTAAGTGTTTCCATGCAGAGGTGTTTAGGCTTAATGCAAAATTTGATGCAGATTTATTGCTCTACTTGCTCAGTCATTTTGAATGCAATGGCCACACAGTACACATGCTCACTCAAAGGCATCTACCACCCCCACTGACTAGTACAGTGAAGTCATGTTCTGGCCTGTGCATGCCCATCCGCTCTCCTTGGCTCCCAGGTTATATTGACGTTATGCAAACTATTCTTGTTATATTAACAATGGCTGGACTTTTTCTGGACAAATCTTATATATTTAAATTTTTATATATTTAAATCTTTGAAGAGGCTCGCTGTACTTTCATTTGTTTTAATCATGATAAAGTTTGGTTTAAAATTTCTGTCAGTGATTTCTAATACCTCTGTCATCTCAGTGGTGTTGTCAACCAATTTTCTTTTTTTTTAATCAACGAACAACAAGTGTTGGCGAGGATGCAGGGCAAAGGGAACCCTCATACACTGTTGATGGGAATGTAGGCTGGTGCAGCCACTGTGGAAAACAGTATGGGGTTTCCTTAAAAAACTAAAAATGGAACTGACTTTTGATCCAGGAATTCCACTACTTGGACTATACACAAAGGATCCTGAAACACCAATTCGTAAGAACCTATGTACACCTATGTTCATAGCGGCACTATTTACAATAGCCAAGTGCTGGAAACAGCTTAAGTGCCCATCAGTGGATGATTGGATCAAAACACTTTGGTACATTTACACAATGGAATTCTATATAGCAGAAAGAAAGAAGGAACTTGTACCCTTTGCAACAACATGGATGGAACTGGAGAGTATTATGCTTAGTGAAATAAGCCAGTCAGTGAAGGACAAACATCATATGATCTCACCCATTGCGGGACAATAATGAACAAAACTAACAACAAGCAAAACAGAACCAAGTACATGAATACAATGAATAGGCCTTCAGTGGTCAGGGAGAAAGGGGTTGAGGGGAGGGGAGAGGGGGGAGGCAGAGGCAAGAAAGGGGAGCAGCTTAGACAAGAACCTAGTATAAAGGAACCATGGACATGGACAACAGGAGGGATTGACTTTGAGGGGAATGGGTGGGTGGGGAAGGGGGCAGAGGGGAGCAAAAAGGGGATGGATGTAATACAACAACAATAAAATTTTAAAAAATATTTAATTTGAGATATTTTTTATTCTTGATGTAATGACTGATTTTCAATTGAAGCCTGGACATTTGTGTACTGTTATTAAACAGTCTGGATCTTATTTAAATGTCCTGTTTTACGCGATTTTTTTTCTGACACTGTTCTTGCAAGAGAGAACATTGTCTTGTTACTGCCAATTGGTGGGAGAAGTCTAGGTTACTCACTAAATATCTACAGACGCTAGTGGTGAGGAGGGGGAGGGCTCCCTGATATTGCTGGACAAAAGTGAGGTGACATTTTAGCTCCTGTAACATGCTGTGACTTTTCAATGACATGTAGGTATTTCAGTTTTGAAATTTTCTTTTTTTTTTTTCTTTTAGCAAGCCTCTTGTTTGTCCCAACTAGTATTTCCATTTCAAGCGGCTGTGTTTTCAGACATTTGCCACTGAATATTTTCTATAAATGCCCTGGGAATAAATAGTAAGAGAGCCCTGATGTCAATTTAGACAAACTCAGAATGTGATTTTTTTTTTTCAGGAAAGTACCAACCAGGTCAAATAGTGAATCTTTGAAAATGTGGCTGTTTGAGAGGCTCCAAAGACATTTTGCCATCTCTCATGGCTGCCCAGATGCTGGTTTTAATGGCTATTGCTGCAAGGTTCCTGAATTCAAGACTACGGTGGAGCTGAGTTTGGGAAATGGGTTAAAGCAAATTAAAATGCCATGAAGCTTATTTTTTTTTACTGTGGTTCAGGTGGCTTTCTTGAATAACCATTTTTTAACTCGAACTTTAGTTAATTTCTAGAGTACCGAAGGGTTCATTTTGACAATTTTGCTAGTATTCTTGTTTCTGTGGAGAAGCCTATTTTCTTAGGTCCTTAGCTTCCCAAGTGTTTTCAAGGTTATGGTTTTAAACCACTGAAATTTGGGGACATTTATTTTGCAGCTACAGATAATTAGAAGACTTTTAGGTAGTGGGGGAAATGCAGAAAAAAATGAAGAACAATGCATCTTAAAGCCTACATATGTTTCCTTGGCTGGTGTGGTTTAGTGGATTGAGTCCCTGCCTGCAAATTAGGTCACCAGTTTGAATCCCAGTCAGGTCACATGCATGGGTTGTGGTTCAGGTCCCCAGTTGTTTCTCTTTCCCTCTTGTCTTCTCTCTCTAAAAATAAATACATAAAATATTTAAAAACCTTCAGAAATAAAGCTTACATATATATACTAATATGATTTATAAAAAAATCTGGTTCCATCTACTATATTTTTCTAAATTTTAATCACTGAGCATTGGTTAATTATTTTACTGACTGTACACATAAATTTTTCTTTTCTTTTTCAGTCAGTAGGCTTTATTAATCAAGATTTCCCAGCATACAATTAGTATATATATATATATATATATATATATATACTAATTGTGGGTCACTCCCCACACTTTCCCATGAATCTGACTGGTGCATTCCTTTCACTGGAGGAATGCACTTTTGATTATTATATTTTCACTTTTGATTATTATAAAATCAAAAGATGTTACATGGTTGATTAATATGTTGTTTGTTTTAATCAGCTTTTCCTTTTTCTTTTTTTTTTTTTTAGATTTTATTTATTATTTCCAGAGAGAGAGGAAGGGAGGGAAGCAGAGAGGGACAGAGACTTCAATATATCGTTCGTTGCCTTTCACCTACCTTCAGCTATGGACCTGGCTGGAGACCTGACTTGCAACCTGGTTATGTGCCCTGACTGGGGACTCGAACCAGTGACCTTTGGGTTCTCAGGCTTGTGCCTTATCCACTGTGCTACCAACCAGGGCTGCTTTTCCTTTTAAGTCATGAACAATGTCAAACTTGCTTTAGCCAAGAGCCATGACTATAATGTTTCATCATAAATATACATGTGTCTAAAATTTGACAACAAATGTTATTAAAAGCTCATGAATTTTGAGATATTTATATTTAAGACAAACTCTATAACCTATGTAGCATTAGCTTCCCTAATTCAATTTATTGTTTGATAAAAACCCTAACAATGATTCCCAGCCAGGGCAACATAACCAGATTGCAAGCCAGGTCTCCAGCCAGATCTGTAACTGGAGGCAGGTGAAAGGCAACCATACATTGATGTTTCTCTCCCTCTCTGCCTTTCTCCCTTCCCCTCTCTCTGGAAATAATAAATAAAATATATATTTTTTAAAAACCTCTAACAAAGAACAATGACAATGGGAATTTATTTTTCAACAATTATACAAATCTTAAAAAATAGACTTTAGAAGCATGTTATTATAGATTATAATCTATTTGTTACTTTCTGATTCTGCTTCCATGTAGTAAAAAAATAGTATACTTCTCTTATGGGCTCATTATATATCTCTTTTGAGATGGACAACATACAAATAATAGGAGCTAAGTCAACTGACACTAGTGTTTTAAGCTCATCACAGGTTTTAAGTATAAAGTTCACATATATATTTTTGTTAAGAAAATCACTGCAAATGAGTAGAATTCAAGATCAGATTTCCATTGCTTCTTTTCACTTCAATCATTGTTAACTATAATCTAAATCTATCATTGCAAAATACAATAAAAATAAAGTTGTCTAAGATTTTTATAATTTTTATTCAACAAAAACTTATGTAATCTTAGAAATTATCAAATTTCTATCATGCAAACATTTGTAGCTCCCACAATTGAACTATTGAAATACAGAATGATTTATATTAGATGGAGTGAAAAATTTATAGACAACTCTATCTATGTGATGACATAACCTAAGCCAATTAATACATTTTTTGATGTACTAAATTTTAGAAATTAAGTCCTTTAACTCAAAATCTTCTAAATAAAGTTTATATATCATTGAATTTAATAACATATGATTTAGTATCATTAAAATGTATACACTATTTTTATGCCTTTGAAAATACTAAATGATTGTTTTTACTTATTAAGGCATTTGTTCTTTCCCTTGGGGGTTCACATTTATATATATATATATATATATATATATATATATATACATACATATACATATACATATATATATATATACACATATATGTGTGTGTGTGTATATATATATATTTGTTATATATATATATTTGTTTGTTTGTTTGTTTAAAGTTCTCAAGTACATCATTTGTTACCATAATTGCAAATACTATATGATAAAGCTTTGATGTTAGACTATCTTAAGATATACATAAAAATGATTTTATTTTAAATTGTGTTTCATAGGTTCAAAAAATATTATTCTTGAGAATCCATAGTGACAGTAGAGTAGGTGGAAGTATAACTAAATTATTGAAAAATTATGCTAAATAAGCAAATGAAGGCTACTTGAAGAGAAGTCTTATAACAAAGGATTTATAGAAGCATCCACAACAAGACCAGTAGGAAGGGTGGAGACACAAAAAGGGCTGGCCCCACACCATAGGCAGTGACTGAGGTCCCAGTCAGCTGTGGGGAGTTCCCCCTCAGAAATGTGAGGACTGAATCTAAACTGGGTACCCCAGTACCCAATACCAGGTCTAGGAAGAGTCACCCATAGCCGAGTTTCTGTCAGTGATGGAGAGACAAGAGTCCTCTGAGGAGGTAGGTGTCCTCTTAAAGGGCCAACACACAAAACTTCATTTGCAGCCACTCAATTTGGGCTCCAGTGGAAGAAGGGCATAAGAAAATAGAGTCATGTGAGGAAAGTCTGGGATTTGTGGCTCTGGGAAGAGAGTTGAAAGGACAAAATCCAAGATTCCTCTGCTGAGTCATTCTTCCACACCACAGGTACTATCTTTCTTTTGAGTGGAGTGCTACCCTTTGTGTAGTAGCATCATAGGGAACTGCAATAGCCTCACTTAGTGAACTTACTCTCACCCCATCCTGCAGAGCTTATGCCCTACTAAGGAGTCAGCAGCCTTGGCTAGGATGTAGGGGGTAAGCAGACTCAGGGTGGTGTCACTGACTGACTTGCATGGCTTTGGGGCAGGGGTCACTCCCCACACTTTCCCATGAATCTGACTGGTGCATTCCTTTCACTGGAGAATCACTAGAACCATATTCCAGTCTACTGCAGAACCCAACTTCCAGGTTCTGGAGGCCCTATCTGCATGACTCCTAGTGGCTCCACCTGCCGAGGTAGAGAAAATTCCAGGACAGCCTGAGGTGAGTGGCTCTGAGGCTGGGTGTTCTATCTCCCACCATCCCAAAAACTAATCAGCACCACACCTTCAAGGGGGATCAACTAGCTCCATTCTCTCAACTTTGGCAGCCCCATTCTGCTGAGCTCCATCTATTTCTGGTAGAATTTGGTATAGACTGAGTTGTGCCGCACTAAGAGAGGGGCCATTTTTTTCCCTCATTTTTTCCTCACATGTCCATCTGGAGTAGAGCCTATTCATCACAGGGCCAGATCTTGGTTGTTCAGACCTGATAAAGTCTGTTGGCCTCATCCTGACAATTCCCTGAGATACCACCTCACCACAAATGTGTGCAAGTACCCAGCAGGTGACAGCTAGACTTGGTATATCTGGGAACATTTGCTGAGTGGCCTCAGTGTCAGCACTGACACTGAGTTTGAACCTGTATCAATGTGGTGAATACCATGCTCCCCTATCTGGTGACTCACTATGAACCTGCCTCATGAAACTTGAGAAGTACCGGAGATCTTTCAGTGACTCACCCTAACAGGCAGCTGACTAGCAGATGCAGGTAAAAGTCAATCTTGGGATACATTGGGACTATGGCTGAGCTGCTTTCAGATGTGGAGCTGGTAAGAAAAGGCATTGGTATGAAGCTTGGTCCATCCCACACATATGCAGCTTTAGCAGAGGCAGCCCCAAACTGTGAATCAACTTTAGCACTAAACAGGTTGCTCAGGGGCAGTCACAGGCAGTGCCTGACATTGGCCCACACCAGGGTTCTTTCCAAAAGGCCCATTATCAACACACCAAGTGGCCAACTTCAAATAACATCAGAGGAGTATTTTTCTTGTTCAGAGAATATGCTCAATATGATTTCAATAAATTTCAATCTATTGAGACTTAGTTTGTGTTTTCACATGCAGTCTACACTAGAAAATGTTCCATGTGCACTTGAAAAATATATATATATATTGCTGCTTTGTATGTGAAATGTTGTGAAGATACCAAATTTGTCTGATCAAATGTGTCATTTAAGGCAACCATTGCCTTGTTGGTTTTTTGTCTAAAAAAAGTCTATCCATTGACATGCATAGAGTTTTAAAATTCTCTACTATGACATTTTTACTGTCAAACTTACCCTTTATGCTTTTAAATATTTCCTTTACATATTTAGGTGATCCTGTGTTTGGCACAGAAATGTTTATAAGGGTTATAGCTTTTGTTTTAAAGCCTATTTTGTCAGATATAAGTATTTCTACCCTAGTTTTCATTTCTATTTGCATAAAATACTTTTCCACCCTGTTACTGTTAGTCTGTGTGTATCTCACTCTGAAGTTTATATCTTATAAGCAACTTATATATGGGTCTTATATTCTTGTTCTTCCAGCTACCTGTGCTTTCTTTTTAAATTTACATGTAAAAAAAAACTTGAAAAAATAACAAAAATAATGGCCCAGAAGACATGGCCAAAATAATTTAAAGAAAAACACAAATGATCAATGGAACTAAGAGCTTGTTCTTTTAAAAAACAAAAAGGTTGACAAATCTTTAACTGACTCATCAAGAAAAAAAAGTACCCAATTAAGTAAAATAAACAATGAAATAGGACATGCAACAACTGATACCGAAAAAAAAATACAAAGAATTATAAGAAATATTTTGAGCAACTATATGCCAGCAAATTAAACAAACTGCAATAAATGAATAAATTCCTAGAAATAAAGATTTCCAAAAGTGAATCAGAAAGAATCAGAACATTTGAATAGACAGATTACACCTAGTGACATTGAAGCAATTAAAAAAAAAAAAAAACACCCCAAAAATAAAAGCCCTTGACTGGTTTTACCAAACATTCAAATAATTAACACCTATGCTTCCCAAACTAGCCCCAAAAAATTTAAGAGAAAGGGAGACTCCTGAGCTCATTTTTCCAAGGCTGGCATTATCCTAATTACAAAAGCAGATAGACATTACAAAAAAGAAAATTATTGCCCAATATTCCTGATGAATATACATGCTAAAATCATCAACAAAATATTAACAAAACAGATCCAGCAATACATTAAAATGGCCATACATTATCATGAAGTGGGATTTTATTACAGTGATTCAAGTTTGGTACAATATTCACAAATCAATAAACCACGTAAACAAAATGAAAGATGATCATAGTAATATAAGTAACCCTTATATAACATGGTTATTAGGTCCCTAAAAAGCAATGTGTTATGTGAATCTGTTTGTACAAAACAAAGAACTAGTACAAAAAATGGGGGTTAAGTTAAAAAAAAAAACATACTATTAGATTTTTATAATTAAGGAGGAATATCTTTATTAAAGCAATTTTCACCAAAAGCATAAGATATTAATAAGTATTAAATAATATTTTCTTCATCATCCCTACTAAGCACCTTTAACTGAGGGTGTTTTCTTTTTGACAAGGTATTTTCATCCTCTGAACTTTCTTCAGCATTATTTTGACTTCTGTACTTTTTTGGGGGAAAAATATGTTATTTTAAATTGCTTGTTTTTATCTGAGAGATCTTTATAAATTTCATTATTTTCAAATGAGATATTTTTTGCTCCTCAAAGCTGTTATTATGCTCCATATGTTGTTCCAGGATTTCTCTAGTTATGTGTTAGGGTGAAACCATGTTCTGGGATGCCATATTGTACAAGGGTTTTCCCTGCTTCTCAACCCTTGTAAGAACAAAACCATGTTATAGAAGTTCCATGTTACACAGGGGTTATCTATAGTTGCAGAAAATATTTGATCATATTCAGCACCCATTTATAACAAAAATTCTCAGCAAAGTGGAAATAGGCGGAAATTACTTCAATGTAATAAAGGTCACATATGACAAACCAAAAGCCAATTAAATACTCAATGAGCAAAAACTATAAGCAGTTCCTTTAAGTAGGGAATAAAACAGAGGTGTCTGCTTCACCACTCTTAACATAGTACTGGAAGTCATAGTCACAGCAATCAAACATGAAGAAATAAAAGGCTTTTATATTTAAATCCATTTGCATTTAAAGTAATTGTTGTTTTTAAGCTTTGCAGTGTTTGAGTCCAATGTAGATAAGCCTCAAATGACATTAACTTAAAACCCCCAAAGAATCACTGTATTTTACTTTTAGAGATGTGGTAAAATTAGCCTCCAACATGCAGGCTGGAAAAATTCCAAATATAAAAATCTAATCAATTATGTATTAAATGTATTACAGTATGGTATTTACTATAACTCCATGAATAGATACAAAATTCATAAAAATTTAAAATAAGTTATAAAGTAAATCTTGAAAAAGTTAGCCTTTAATACATGTCATCTAACAAAAGTAAGTATAAATTATATCTGGGAAATATTCAATACAATCAGCAGACACTAGTATCAAGTCTCTGAGGTTTGTTCAGTCTTTAGACCATATTTTTTCTTCTTCTGTTTTCTTCTCTTCTTCCCCCCATTTCCTCTTCCTCCTTTTGCTGATTCTTTCTCCTCAACTTTCTCTTTTGTTCTTGTTTCTGCTTCCCATGCTTCAGATTAATAACCCAATTTGAAATTATACCTGTGGAGATCCCTCTCTAAAGATTTCAAGTAACTACATTATTTTATAGATTAATCTTTACATATAAACATAATATTTTATCAGGCTGCCTTCTTACTACTTAAACATTTCAATGAATTTCCAGCATACATGGAGGCTATATTTGGGAATTAGAATTTTAAAATATAAGCTCTTTATTATAGGATGATTCAATAATTATTTCAATTATATCTTCAATTGTGCACTTGAAGAACTACAAGTAAAATATAAGCAAACAATAAGTACAGTTATGAAAGCCATGCCATATATATATATATATATATATATATATATATATATATATCATGGCACTTATTTAAAAAAAAAAGAATTACATGTGTACTCCAAATTGAATATCACAAAGTGAAGTGCTCTGGGTTGCAAGCAGCTTCTCTTTACAAAATAAGTTGCAGACATCGTCCTTCAGTGTAAGTAGTTACAGACTTTTAATATAAATTTATTGAGAACTATTGATTCCTTTAAGTAAGGTTAGAAAGACAGTTAAGACATTGTACTATATTGTTCAATTATGTATCACTTCATTCAACAAATACATATTAGGCTTCTTTTTGTTTCAGGTATCTCTGAAAGAGAAGTTACAATAGGAACTGATAAAGAAGATTATCCCATCTCATGAAACTTACATTTCAGTGAATATCTTTGGTATATATCTGATTTCTATATTATTTCAAAACTTTCAGAAGTTATTAGACATTGTGGTATTTATGAATAAAAATATTCCCTGGTTGGTAGCACAGTGGATAAGGCGCCAGCCTGTGAACCCAAAGGTCTCAGGTTCGATTCCCCAGCCAGGGCACATAACAAGGTTGCAAAACAGGTCTCCAGTCAGGTCTGTGGCTGGAGGCAGGTGAAAAGCAACCATACATTGATGTCTCTCTCTCTGCCTCTCTCTCTTCCTCTCTTTCTAAAAAAAAAAAAAAAAAAAAAATTAAAATTAAAAAAATTTAAAAATCTTTAAAAATATATAATAAGTCTGAATTAAATGCTGAATAAATTTAAATAGTATATCCCTATTTTATATATCTGACGAAATTCTATTTTTATGTTTTCTTCTCTCATCTCACTTAGGAGTGCTATGCCATTCATTTTCTCATTAATTGACTTACTAAAAAAATATTAATCATATGCAGGGTAGTCCATGATTGACATTATAAAAATAATGTGTGGCCTTGTCTTACAAAAGTTACAGTGTAATAGAGCAGGTCCAAAATGTGAAATAAATATATGCAAATTTGGCTGTATTTTAAAGCACTACATTTTCCTGATTTGGTCTCAGGTTCTAATACCTATGTTTTTTAAGAAATAAGAAGCACAGAAATGTTGGGATGGAAAGTGAGGTTTCACCTCAAGGTTTACAAGAAATAGAGTTTGTCTCAGGTAACCTTTTTTTTCTTTCTTGTATCCACAGAAAATTAAATGCATTAAAAACAAACTTCTCTTTGATAAGTAAAAATATGTCACAGTTTCCCCATCATGAATTATTGAAAATATTTTTCATATATTGACTAATAAAGAATATGTCTAAGGTAGAATTTGCAAGTACATCACAGTTTGCCTTCACTTTATATTTCTCTACATCTAATGTATTCTTTTAAAAAGGTCATTGTTAATATAAGCATATTAAATATGTTGCATAATTAGAAAAAGAAGCAGGCCCTAGAACTCTAGTATAACAGAATGACACTGAAAGTTTCACTCATGTAAAAGTTTTAATAATTAGCTAGTTCCCTCCTCATCTCAGGACCATAAAAAGATCCACTGGGGGATTCTCCTCCAGGCATTTTCTTTTTTTAAGGAAATCCTCTCTCTGGATTTTTATCTCAATTTCTCATCGTACAATCTGACAAGCCTGAATTGATGGCTGAATAACTCAATTAATTTTTTTTCTTACAGTTCTCTCCCATTGCTTGAATATTATATAAATGATTCCTATTAAATATATGAGCAAAGTGAAACGACTTTGCAAGTGATGAACCTTTGATTGCTATGGATTAACTTTTCTGTGTTTGCACATGGAGGTCTTTGTTCATTCTTTATAAGTGGGTTCTAATGATACAGAAACTCCATTTATCATGGTACATTAATTAGATGTGCTAGTCTCCCTAAGATAAAATGCATAATAAAAATGTAAAGCCAGATGAAACAACCTTTCCTCTTAAGAATGTCAGGATCTAGGTTATTCAAACACAGATTGCCCATTTACTATTTTTTCTTAACTATAATAAGCTACTCTTAACTTTGTAGCCAGAGCAATACTTTTTTTCTATTATTCAGGTTTATCCTACCCACTTAATTTTTCAGATTCTTTAATCAAATATGACATATAAGTATACTGAGTTTTTAAGATTTTTCACAACTTTTCTCTTTCTGTCCTTCTTGTGTTATATAATGACAATGAGAATAAGCTGACCCCAGGGAAAATCCCTGAATCTGACCATTATACGAGTTCACTGATTACAGCCCCTTCATTTTATCTTCTCCTTGATATCTCCACTGGATCTAGAGTTGCTCTGTTTTCTCTCTAACATGTTCTCATTCAGGGAGCACAACTGAAAGAAGAGGTATACACATTTCCAGCATTCCTTATGCATTCACCCATCTCCTTGAACTTTTTTATGTATTTGGAGAAAAGATGCCTGAGTTAGAACCAAGAATAAACAGGTTTTAAATATAGTTTTGCCACATAGTATTGGACCTATGTTTACATATTTTTATCTATACTAAGAATGTGATAAATTATATCAAAATATCTGATAAGCTTTGATATATTATTTTATATATAAAGAAAACTACTTCTTATATTTAATATTATTAATCCACACTTAACTTTGGGGGAGGCTTCAAGAAACTTAGATCAGAAGATTGTAGGAAAATAAATAAATGAAGGAATAATAATTTTTCTATTTTTTAATTGATCTAACAGATAAAGTGTCTACCTATGCCTCCATCTTGGACATAAGCCTAAAGCAAACCTTAAAAAGAAAAAATATATATTTTCTTCCTCTTCTTTTTCTCCTCCTGCTCTTCCTCTTTGTCTTCCTTCTCCTTGAGATTTTATATACATATATTAATTAACCAATAAGAGAAGAATATTTTTATATTCATAACATAATTTGAAATTTGCACTACAGAGATGCTTCATTATAGGTTTTAAGCTAAGTTTATTATTCTGTGATCAATTTATTTAATAAGTAAAACAGTCTATCAATCTCTTTTCTAAGTACTTGAAAGAGTTCAATGACTGTTTAATATATGTGGAGGTTATAGTAGGGGCTTGCAATTTAAAAATATATGCTAATTGGGAAATATAGCATTCATTATGAGAAAAAAGGGCATTACATGATAAGTCAACTGTCTAAGGTGATATACAATATTAATATGTATGCACATAATTCTGCATCAAAATATGTGAGGCAAAAACTTATGGAACTTTAAGGAAAAACAGACAAGTTTACTCTTTTAGCTGAATACTTCAACAACCCTGTAACAGTAATTGACAGTAATTTTCAGGCAGAAAATCAGTAAGGATATAGTTGAACTGAACTGCCTCATAAATCAAATAGATCTAATTGACATTTATAGAATACTTCACCCAACAACATTAGAATACATACTCTTCTCAAGCTCACAGTAAATATTAAATAAGAAGGACCACTTTCTGGGCCATAAAACATATCTTAACATATTTAAAAGAACAGATACAATGCAAAGTATGATATCAGAATCCATAGAACTAAAGCAGAGCTTAATAATAGGAAGATTATTAAATTATAGGAAGATTAGTACTAGCTGGATGACACCAAAATATTTTGAAATTAATATTATATCTGTAAATAACACATGACTCAAAAAAGTCTTAAGAGGAATTTAAAAATATTTTGAACTAAAATAATATGATGATATAAGCTATTGATATTTGTGTGTTGTAACAAAAGCAATACTTAAAGGACAATTTATAGCATTGACTGTATATACTGAAAAGATGAAAATCTGAAAGGAATCATATAAGCTTCACCTTACGGAACGAAAAGTAAAGAACAAATTAAGTTAAAAATAAACAAAAAGAAATATATAATGAAAAATCAAGGCAGAAAGTTATGAAATTAAAAACAGGCAAATAAGGCCCTGGCTGGTGGCACAGTTGATAAGGCATCAGCCTGAGAACCCAAAGGTTGATGGTTTGATTCCCCAGGCAGGGCACATAACCAGGTTGCAAGCCAGGTCTCCAGCCAGGTCCATAGCTGGAGGCAGGTGAAAGGCAACCACACTTTGATGTTTCTCTCCCTCTCTGCCTTTCTCCCTTCCCCTCTCTCTAAAAATAACAAATAAAATTTTTAAAAAATAAATTTAAAAATTCAAACAATACAAATTTGATAAAACCAAAAGCTGATTTGGTGTGAATCTGTCAAATTAATACCTGTTAGCTGCCAGGTGCTGGTTTAACAACTGACCACAAGAGAAATTGAAATGGAGAAGTTTATTAACCGTGGGTCCTGGAGGAAATACCAAGAATGCCTTTAGGGTCTGCAAAGGAGATCAGGGCAGAAGGCAGAAAAAAGAGACAGAATGGGGTATATATGCCTTAATTAGCATCGATGGTAGGAGTGTTTTGAAGTCTAAGTCTAAGACCAACGGGTCAACTCAATCCAAGAAGAGTAGGGTTCATAAATTTCACGGGGATTTTATTTGAGAGCTGCATAAGAGGAAAGGGCTGGGAGGAGAGACTACTGATCAGAGAGCTGTTGGAGAAGTCATATTGGAAACTTACATTTACTTGTATAACTCTGGGGAAATGTCTAAGGCAAAGGTTTGCATGGCAGATAAATGTCAATTTAAAATTAATGCAGGCCACGTGGTCAAACAAAATAGATGCTGAAGCAGAGATACCATGGAGTAACTTAGCTAAACTCTTGACATGGTTATGTGAAAATAAATTTGATAAACCCCTAACCAGTTCAACCAAGCAAAAAAGAGAGAACACATTTCTCCTTAGTATTAGAAATTAAAGAGGGACCATCACATCTGATCCCATGGACATTACATTGGACAATAAAGGGAGTAATAGTATGACCACCTCTATGGCCACAAATTGAATAATTTAGATGAAACATACCACTTCATTGAAATACACAATTTATCAAACTTCACATGGAACAAATAGATAATTTGAATAGGTGTCTATTTTAAAATTGAATTCATAAATTAAAAAAAATCTAAACCAGAAAGCACTAGTCCAAATGGTTTCACCAGTGAAAATTACCTAATATTAAAAGAATAGGTGCCGGCCTGCGAACTCAAAGGTCACTGGTTTGATTCCCCAGCCAGGGTACATAACCAGGTTGCAAGCCAGGTCTCCAGCCAGGTCTGTAGCTGGAGGCATGTGAAAGGCAACCATACATTGATGTCTCTCTCCCTCTCTGATTCTCTCCCTTCCCCTCTCTCTAAAAATAATAAATAAAATCTTTTAAAAAAGAATAAATACCAATTTTCTAAAACCTGTTTCAAAAAATAAAAACAGAAGGAACATTTTCTAACCCATTCTATGAGTTCAGCACTATTTTAATAGCAAAATAAATATTTCAAGAAAGAAAAATTGCATACCAATATCCCAGGGGCATAGATGCAAAAAGACAAAATAAAATGTTAATATCTAAAATCCAACATTTCATCAAATGATTTTTCTGCATCTATTGATGTGATTATATGATTTTTTTTTTCTTTAACATCATGGTATGATGGATTACATATATTGATATCTGAATGTCGAACTAGTCTTGCATATTGAGAAAAAATCTTAATTGTTGTGTGCAATTATTTATATTATATAGCTACAACATTCACAGAAAGGCAAAACTCTAGAGAGAGTAAAAAAGGTAAGTGTTTACTGGGAGTTTATTGTATGAGGGTGGACAGGCTGTGAATAGGTAGAACATCAGAAATTTTTAGGGAATTTATTCTAGATAATATTGTAACACTAGATACATGACATTTTGCTTTTGGTAAAACCCCTATATCTACACAACATAAAGAGTAAACTCTGGCCCTGGCTAGTAGCACAGTGGATAAGGCGCTGGACTGTGAACCCAAAGGTCACAGGTTCGATTCCCAGCCAGGGCAACATAACTAGGTTGCAAGCCAGGTCTCCAGTCAGGTCTGTGGCTGGAGGCAGGTGAAAAGCAACCATACATTGAAAAAAAAAAAAAAAAAAAGTAAACTCTGATTGAAACCATGTGTTTTGTGTAATCAGTATTGCTTCATCAGTTGTAACAAATATGCCACAACAATACAAGATGTTAGTACCAGAGGAAACAGAGGTGGTAGAGACAGAATATATGTGTGAAATTTCTTCTCAATTTTAATGTACCTCAAGCTGCTATAAAAATACAGTCTATTAATTAAAAAGTGGTAAAAGATTGATCTAAAGATTTATTGAATATCTATCATAATCATGAATATAACTGTTTATAATTTATAAATAATATAAAATGCAGCCTATTAATTAAAAATGGTAAAAAGTGGATCTAAAGATTTATTGAATATCATAATCACAAAGGTAATTGTTTATAATTTATAAATAATATAATTAATAAATAACTGGTGCATGTTTTGAATTTAATAAAATGGTTTTATTCATATATTGTGTTCTTTTGAAGAAACACTTACAAAAGACATAAAATATATTTTTAAATCCATTTCACAGATAAGGAAAATGAGTTGTACTTGACAGAGGATAAGTCCTAGTCTAATTCTGATTAGAAATTGGGTTCAGAACAAAACGTTTTAACTTCAGCCCCTAGCTTGAATGTTGCAATTGGTTTTTTTCTTGTTAAAATGATAGAGTCATTGCTCAGATACTAAAAGGCTAAGATACTGGGCAAATGTCAAACAATCTTATCCATGAGCATTTAAAATTTGATTTGAAAAAAATGAATGCTTAATTAAGAAAATCATACTTTGAAATTTTAAATTTATTATCCAGTTTCAATATGTATCTCAGTTATTATAGCAATTCAAGGAAAATGACTTGAAGTAATTTTTACTGGGTCAATGTTTTTACACTTAATGATTTTTTTCTATATAATTTATTGCAAATACTAAATTTATAAACATATTTTAACTTGAGTTTTGAAAAACTCTGAATAACAAAAATCAGAATGTCTAAGATCAATAGTATCAAAATGAACAGTAAATTTTATCAAATGTTACTCTTATTAAAAACACATTAGTTTCTTGTACAATAGTAGAGTTTTTATGAGGTTGGATTTACTTTTGCAGTACTCAATATAAATTATAAGTTTTAATTGAATTTATTGGGGTGAAATTTCTAGCTTCATAAGTCTATATTGTTTTAAACCACTTCCTCCACATTCATCCCTCATGTCCTTCCTTCCTCTTTCTTTCCTTCCTTTCTATCCCTCTCCCTTCTTTCTATTTTTTCCTTCTTTCCTGCCATTTTTCTCTTTCTTTCATTTATTTGTACTTTAATGTACTTTAATGTGAAGAAAATTAGTAGCTTAACAAAAGTTCCCAAAAATGTCAACCAAAGTTATATCGTCAAAATGAAATAATAATAAAAAATATACATTTTTTTGTTGTCACTTTATTTTATTTTATTTTATTTTAAAATTTACTGTTGTTGTATTACACCCACCCCCTTTTTGCTCCCCTCTGTCCCCCTCCCCACCCACCCATTCCCCCCAAAGTCAATCCCACCTGTTGTCCATGTCCATGGTTCCTTTATACTAGGTTCTTATCTAAGCTGCTCCCCTTCCTTGCCTCTGCCTCCCCCCTCCCCCCAACCCCGTTCCCCCTGACCACTGAAGGCCTATTCACTGTATTCATATATTTGGTTCTGTTTTGCTTGTTGTTAGTTTTGTTCAATATTGTCCCATAATGGGTGAGATCATATGATATTTGTCCTTCAATGACTGGCTTATTTCACTAAGCATAATACTCTCCAGTTCCATCCATGTTGTTGCAAACAGTACAAGTTCCTTTTTTTTGTTGTTGTTGTTGTTATATAGAATTGCATTGTGTAAATGTACCAAAGTTTTTTGATCCAATCATCCACTGATGGGCACTTAGGCTGTTTCCCGCACTTGGCTATTGTAAAGAGTGCTGCTATGAACAGAGGGGTACATAGGTTCTTATGAATTGGTGTTTCAGGGTTCTTTGGGTATAGTCCAAGTAGTGGAATTGCTGGATCAAAAGGCAGTTCCATTTTGAGTTTTTTAAGGAAACCCCATACTGTTTTCCACAGTGGCTGCACTAGCCTACATTCCCACCAACAGTGTATGAGGGTTCCCTTTGCCCCGCATCCTCGCCAACACTTGTTGTTTCTTGATTTGCTGATGATTGCCATTCTGACAGGTGTGAGGTGGTATCTTATTGTGGTTTTAATTTGCATCTCTCTGATGACCAGTGATGTTGAGCATTCTTTCATATGCCTCTGGACCCTTTGTATATCTTCCTCAGTGAGTTGTCTGTTCAGGTCCTTTGCCCATTTTTTAATTGGGCTGTCTGTCTCCCTGGTATTGAATCGCATTAGTTCTTTATATATTTTGGAGATCTGATCCTTGTCTGAGGTATCATTGGCAATTATATTTTCCCATACAGTTGGTTCCCTTTGAATTTTACTGATATTTTCTTTAGCTGAACAGAAACTTTTCGATTTGAGATAGTCCCATTTGTTGATTCGTTCTTTGATTTCCTTTGCCCCTAGTGAAGTATCAGTAAACATATTTCTGCGTAGGATATCTGAAAGTTTACTGCCTATATTTTTCTCCAGGATCTTTATGGTGGCACTGCTTATGTTTAAATCCTTTATCCATCTTGAGTTTATTTTGGTGTATGGTGTAAGTTGGTGGTCTAGTTTTCTCTTTTTTGCATGTTGCTGTCCAGTTCTCCCAACACCATTTGTTGACGAGGCTGTTTTTACTCTATTGGATGTTCCTTCCCCCTTTGTCAAATATTAGTTGACCATAGAGTCCTGGGTTAATTTCTGGACTCTCTATTCTGTTCCATTAATCTATATGTCTATTCTTATGTCAGTACCATGCTGTTTTGATGACAAGTAGCCTTGAAGTATTGTTTGAAGTCCAGTATTGTGATTCTTCCTACCTTGTTCTTCTTTCTCAAGATTCCTGTGGCTATTTGTGGGCATTTTTGGCTCCATACAAATTTTTGGAGTATTTTTTCTATTTCTGTGAAGTCTGTCATTGGTATTTTAATTGGGATTGCATTGAATCTGTAGATTGCTTTGGGTAGTATGGACATTTTAATGATGTTCATTCTTCCCATCCATGAACATGGTATATGCTTCCATTTATTTGTATCTTCCTCGATTTTTTTCTTCATTGTTCTGTTGTTTTCTGAGTACTGGTCTTTTACCTCCTTAGTTAAGTTTATTCCTAGGTACTTTATTTTTAAAAATATATTAATATAGTGTTTTACATATGCCAGGCACTATTCTAAGTTTATTTACATAAGCTAGTTTTTTAATCTTTATCTTATATATTAACCTTATAAATAGGTTTTATTTATTGGTTCTGCAACCTGTCAAAAACACATAGAGAATGTTTGGATTCAACCCCATATGGTTTATTTTTGGATTTGGCACTCCTAGTCACTATAGTATACTCTCAAATGAATAAATTTTCCCAGAAACAGAAAAAAAAGTTTATATTTCCTACAGGAGAACATGTAGCTTATGTTTATCTAAAACATAATGTACATTATTATTAGATAGGGAAGCCCTCAAACTATCATTTTAATAAGAATATTTATAGTAAAATCTTAAAATATTAAAATATTAAATAATATTCAAACGTCTTTTCTTAGTCACAAGTTTATGTTACTGCTGTTTGCTTGGAGTGTATGTATAAAGGGGGAAGGGGTGAGTTAGAGTTACAAAAGAAATCAAGCCCCATTGTCCCTAAATGCTTAGAAAAAAATAGTATATAATTAATGTGAAAAATTATAGGCATTATTGGGAAAGTCATAACTGTTTCATACTAAAATGCCCAAGTATTAATTTAACATTTGTGACATCAAATAATGAATAAATGGTGTTCATTTGTGCCATATATATTTCAGAGTAAAGTTTTAAATATGAATGTAACTATTGTGCTAACAATTTTAAATAAAGGCAAACTTCTAAGAAGAAATATGTAGAGTAGCTTAGAGTAACCAAATAGGAAATTACAACAAATAACTTCATGTCAAGGCTCCAGTGCTATAATGATTTTAAATTAGGACACAACATTTCTAAGATGGGTTGCTCATTTAACATTTTTAGGATATGTCAATACGATCACATTTGTATGAAACAGCCTATTTATTTTGATTAGAACAAAAATCCCCCAACGAAATGCTGAATCAGAACCCAGCAATAAAACTTGAGGAACCAAAGGTCCAGCCAGACTATTGTGTAATACTGAGGATTCAAGTGGCAAAATAAGACCTAGAGGTATCAATGTCACTTTCTTAATTCCTTATATGCACTTTAAAAATAACTGTTCTAGCCCTGGCTGGTAGCACAGTGGATAAAATGCCAGCCTGCGAACCCAAAGGTTGCTGGTTTGATTCCCAGCCAGGGCACATAGTCAGGTTGCAAGCCAGGTCTCAAGCCAGATCCATGGCTGGAGGCAGGTGAAAGACAACCATATATTAATGTTTCTTTACCTCAGTGCCTCTCTCCCTTCCTCTCTCTCTGGAAATAATAAATAAAATCTTTATAAATAAATTAATTAATTAATAAAAATAATTGTTCTACAAAGGTTGAGAAGCTTTAGACATGATCAACTGATTAAGGGCTCTCTTTGTAGCTTTTATATTGTGTAAAAGATAGAAATCGCAAGTGTACTACTCCCATCATTAAATCAACATTCTAAATCAACCCTCTGTATTGGTTAAATACCTGATAAAGTTTGAAAAAAATATATCTTGTTGTTTTTTGTTATAGAGACAATGTATACTTATAAATGGTTGACTCTGAATAATTCAAGTTCTTTAATAAGATATGTACACAGTCACTTTAAGGCAAAAGCTTTTAATATACTTCTTTTTTTTCCTGAAATTCATATATCCTTCTTAAACAAGGATAATTCTCAAATAAAGTTGGACCTTCTTTAAAAAATGTGGACACTGTAATTTAAATCATCCATTTAGTTCAACAGAAAATGTCGAAGATGAATGTTGTATCTGCTAGAAAGGGAAGAAGTAATCATAAATTCTGTGTTGAATGTAACAAAATGCTTAAGCAAAAATAAATAAATAAATGATAAAGCTAGATTCTTAAGCAATATCATCATTTGATTAGGGAGGAGAGGTTGAGGAAAAAAGAGCAGAAGTCCTAGCTCTCTTTTGCCACCAATATCATGGTGCTGACAGGTAAAAGTACAACATTGCAGGTATTATAAACAGACAGGAAACTTTTTGCTCCTAGAGAATGCATATTTAGCAATTCTGTGATTGTTTTTCTTAGAAATAGACTCCATTTTGATCTCCTGTGGGAATGTTGAACTAAAAGCATTTTCTGTTTACCAGCAAGCTATGGGGATTTCCAGCTCCTTACTTAACACTCATTGTGTCTTTTGAGTATTTGTCTACATACTCTGATTTTGAGAATAATATGTGTTTGGGATTTTTAAAAAAATATTTTATTCATTATTTTCAGAGAGAAGGGCGGGGAGGGAGTAAGAAAGGGAGAGAAGCATCAATGTATGGTTGCCTTTCACTTGCCTCCAGCTGTGGACCTGGCTGGGGACCTGGCTTGCAATCTGGTTATGTGCCCTGGCTGGGAATCAAACCAGTGACCTTAGGCCAGCACCTATCCACTGAGCCACCAGCCAGGGCCTGTTTGATATTTTTAAAATACAGAATCCCTAACTCTAGACCCAACTTCATTGTAAAAACAAAGAAAAAGAAAGGAGTCTAGATGTGGTTAAAATTGGATTTTCACTCTCCTATATATACAAGATAAAATCAGTTCTGAATTAGGTTCTAATTATTTCCAAAATCTTGCTCTCTGGAGATACTTGAATATATGTAATGAAGATAGAAATGAGTTGGGACTACTTGAGTCTTTCGTTTGAGTCTCTGCAATTTTGACAGGATAATTTAGGGAATTAGGGAGTGAGAATAACAATGTTCACTCAGAAAGTATTCATACTTCTTTCATTATTTAAGTTGTAAAAAGGCCTATGGTAACATTTGAATAGACCTTCACCTTATCTGAAATTTGGATGAAAAGTTTGGCTGGGGAAAAAATGTTTTTTCTTCTTTCCTTCCAGGTTCTCTGGATGGTCTAATAATTAAAATGACATAAGACAAATCCACAGAAAAAAATCAATTTTGTTTGTAGGGTAACTCTAAAGATAAGAGGCTCTGCAACAGTCAAGTATTTCAGTGTTCTATGGTATCCCAAACTAAGAAGTGGGTCAGTCTCTGAAACTTCAACTGGGAGTAGACAATTCACAGGAGGACGGGAATAGCAAATGTTTGCTTATAAAAGTCTTTGTCATGCCAGAAAGATAACTCTTTCTAGTGTAAAGTTGTCTCTGATCTTTGGTATTAAGCTCTCTTCCTGGTACTTCAGGCAACTGAAGAAGAGGTAAATAAAAACAAATTAAAAACAACAAATAAGTAAAATTCTTTCTGAGTTGGGCTTTAGTTGCCTTCAGCTCAAAATAATCCACCCATCAAAAGTAGCATTATTTTGGGATCAAGTATTCTGCTTGTTCTGCTCTGTTTCACAGATAACAGTTAAGATGTATGTCATCATATTTTTACATAAGAGCATTACAGTATTACATTATCTTCTTTTAACACATCTTTGAAGTAGATGCATTATTTTCTCCATATTAAAGGTGAATGAATTTATTAAAGAGTGAAAAATTGTCAAAGTCATGTAGTTATTCAATAGTGTAATCTGGATTCAAACTCAGACAGTGTCTGTCGAGAGCTAAATAGATAGTATCAAAGAAAAATTGCACTGGACTATTGAAACAGACAAGGAAGTCTTTATTAAAAGCCATTACAATGCAGGGAGGGGTTGAACTCAACTTTACTGAAACAAAAGACAAGAGAGTTTTTTTAAGTTCAGGAGTGAGCTGGGGAAATGTAATAATTAGAAAATTTGGAAAGGTTGGTCAGTGTGATTTAGTCACTGGTGTTTACTCATTGGTATTAATCTAAGTCAGTCTTCTACCCTCTCACAGAGATCAGGAAACAAAAGTATCATCTTTCTTGATAATTTTATTTCAAAGGGATGGCCACCAGGTCCAGGAGAAAGACTTTCCTTAGTTGTAAAATTGGCAGGAGAGTGGGAAAATATGTACATCTCAAAGAGACATAAAAATAATTTACATTTTGCAAATATACAATTTCAAACAAATGACATGCTCTCAGAAAAAGAAGGTTAGGGGGCTATAGTCAGGAAGAAGTCTGTCTAAAATTTAGTTATGTTGATGGGAATATTTAGGTCAGCTTTGTCAATAGCTCATGGATAGATGAATAGATGAATATTTGGGTGAATAAGTTTCAAGGGTGGATGAATAACCTCAAGCAAACAGGGCTTTGTAAAATTGAGAGAGAGAGAGAAAGAGAGAGAGAGAGAGGAAGAAGAAGAAGAAGACCTTTAGATACAATCCTTATACAAGGATAAACAATTATCCTTGTTTATGACAAACATCTAAGAAAAATATGTACACTTTGGAGTACTTTGCTGGGATGTCACATATATATTTAAATTTACTTTTGGAGAAAGGGGGTGGGAGGAAGAGAGAGATAGAAACATTGATGTGAGAGAGAAACATCGAGATGTGAGAGAGAAACATCGATTGGCTGCCTCTCAAACATTGACAGGGACCGAACCCACAACTCAAGCATGTGCCCTGACTGGGCATTGAATCCATAACATTTCATTCCAGAGGACAATGAGCCACACCAATTATGGCTGGAAGGTCATATTTATATCCCCTTAATTTTTCTCAACTCTTGTAAAGGAAAGTGAAAATCATTACCTGATAATGTCAAAGAGATTGCCTGCCTTATTTTAATAGTTTTCCAAAGATTTGCCTTGAGAAAATTTCACCAGAAATCTAATACATTATTAGTAATGTATTGCTACCATAGAACAATACTAGAAAATTGCACACTTTATTGCACACTTCATTAGTATCTTTAATTCTTCATTAACATATTCATATTTATAGTTAACAAATAGGAGTTAAGTGTGTCCTATAAAACTGACAATGCTCTATGCTGGGGCAATTCAGAGGTCAAAAATAACAAATAATGTTGTTTTAAGAACAGGAACCATGAAAAATAATTAATACAGCATAAGACTATAAAATATAAAGAATAAAAGCATTATTTTACTTTTGATAATTTAATTTATTTTTGGAATGTATTTTGGATAGATATCTGAATTATAGGACTCAGAGCATGGGCACACATTACAGGAAAAGAAGCAAATATTAAATTGTTTCGAGGCATAGTTGAAAAAATAAGTAGGAAAAAGTACCTTAATTAGAATGGAAAAGTCAAGGATGATTAAAAAAGAAATTAAGAGCCAGACAGTTCGTACATTTGACCATGTTTCATGTAGTGTGGAGATTATCCTAAATTTGAAAGGATGGCTTTCAAAGGTTTTAAGTAGGAAAATGTACCAAGTTCATAAACAAATTAGCAAACTTGCAAATTTGTGATTCTACACTCTGGCAACCTCTGAAAATTTTTATATACATTTGTCTATGTCTTCTAAGTATATACACTGCTATAATCTGTGAAGTACATTTTAAATTTGCACAAATTCTAAGGCTATATTTCTACTTGTTTACAGCAATGGTTCTCAACTTTAATTGGCTGAAGAATAAATTAAAAAGTGTATCCTCAGTTTTTAACAAGAAAAGGTCAAAAGAAAACTACAAAATCATAATTTCTTCTAAACCCATAAGCAAGATGAAGTTTTAGGACAACCAAATAATCTAAATTCCTCAAAGGGAGAGTATATTTCCCCTCTCAACTTGGCTGGTGGCACAGTGGATAAGGCACCAGCCTGCAAACCCAAAAGTTGCTGGTTCGATTCCCCAGCCAAGGCACATAACCAGGTTGCAAATCAGGTCCCCAGCCAGATCTGTAACTGGAGGCAAGTGAAAGGCAACCATACATTGAGGTCTCTCTCCAGCTCTGCCTCTCTCCTTTCCCCTCTCTCTAAAAATAAAAAATAAAATCTTTAAAAAAATATTTCCCCTCTCTTGACTTAAAAGAAACCAGAAGCCAGAAGAACTCTAGTATATTTTTAAAGATGGGTTTGAGGTACAACTAGGGCTCCCATATTCTGTTGGTGGCTTCTTGATCAATAAATCTTTCCATATGTCAAATTCTGATGTTATGGGTATTTTTTTAAGCATTGGGCACACAGACTTTGGACTGGTAACCAGAGGTCAAGCAGATGCACAGTGGGTGGACTATTTCACCTGTGGCAGAATGCAAGCGAAAGGGAACATTGCCATACAGTGTGCAAGAGGTGTGCTAAAATTTAATGTGAATCCTAAAAGTCATGTATGAGCTAGTACAAAAACATAAAGCACTGGGAGCTCCAAGTAAAGAGATTTTCACAAACATTTATGGACTCTATTCAACCAGTTTCCACTGGCTTCTCATGGAATTATGCTAGACATATTTATAGGTAAATTATACATTAGTACTTATTAATGCCTATATTTTCTACATAAATGTTAGGAAATCTGCAGGAACTAGAATAACTGAAATGATCTTGGAAAAGAAGAATAAAATTGAATTATTCAAACTTCCAAATTTTGAAAGTTAGTAGAACACTAGATTGCTAGTTAGTAGAACTAGCAATCAAGATAGTATAATGACTTGATACAAATACATGGCACAACATAACAGAAGTGAATCTTAAGTAGGTGCATATATAGTCAAGTTGAGACAGGATAGTAAGAATCTAGGAAATTTCCTGGATAAGTAGAATGGGAAAACTGAGATAAGAAAATTAAACAAAGCCAAATATTTTGAACAATTTAACACCAGCTAATAAATCACAAAACCTAATCTCCTCTAACCAAGAACACTTGAGAGTGAATGGTTCATACCTCTCCTTCCTAACCAGATAATGCATAGCTTCACTGGCCGTGAACCACAGGTGTCTGGGGAAGGGAGGAATGTTTTGGCAAATGGAAAGGTAACCCTGTAACAAAGGGAGGGAGCTTGGGAAGAAGCTATGCTACTTCCCTTGCAGTTCCCTCTCCCTTATTCCCATGAGAAAAGTCATGTCCATGCTCCCTGTAGGAATTTCCCTGTCCTAATTCCCACATTTCCCTTATATAAACTTGCTTCTGAAAGGTTAAGGGCAGGTGGATGTTAGGGTTTTTTCCCACCACTTTCTCAGATTTCTGGCCTCTGATATTAATAAAACTTAAATTACAATATAATACAATCTTTGTTTCAGCTTTTTGACTGAGCAATGGGTGACAGGCAGTATGAGCTCCAAACTCTATTGCCCTTCATTATTAATGTCATTTTTGACAAGGGTTAAAAGATAATTCAATGAAAAAAGAATAGTTATTTTTCCACAAATTATGAAGGGACAATATGATATCCACTTACAATATAATGAACTTTTTATGCCAGGCACAAAATTAAGTTATAACAGTTTATTGACCTAAGCATGAGAATTAAAACTAAACATTTTAGAAAAAAATATCAGAGTAAATCCTGGTGACAAATGGCGCTACATCAAACTAAAAAGTTTCTGCTCAGCTAAAGAAAACATCAGCAAAATGAAAAGGGAGACAACTGTATGGGAAAACATATTTGCCAATGATACCTCAGACAAGGGTTTGATATCCAAAATATATTAAGAACTTCTACAATTGAACACCAGGAAGACAGACAACCCAATTAAAAAATGGGCAAAGAACCTGAACAGACAGTCACTTTTCCAAGGAGGAGGACATACAAAGGGCCCAAAGGCACATGAAAGAATGTGCACCATCACTAGCCATCAGAGAGATCCAAATTAAAATGGGCATCATCAACAAATCAACAAACAACAACTGCTGGTGACAATGTGGAGAAAGGAAAACCCTAGTGCACTATTGGTGGGAATGTAGTCTGGTGCAGCCACTATGGAAAACAGTATGGAATTTCCTTAAAAAATGTACAAATGGAACTGCCTTTTGGTCCAGTGATTCCACTGCTAGGATTATTCCTAAAGAACCCTGAAACACCAATTCAGAAGAAGAACTTACACATTCCTATGTTCATAGCAATGCTATTTACAATAGTAAAGTGCCAGAAGCAGCCTAAGTGCCCATCAGTGGATGATTGGATCAAAAAGCTGTGGTACATTTACACAATGGAATACTTCGTAATAGAAATAAAGAAGGAACTCCTATCTTTTGCACCAACATGGATGGAATTGGAGAGTATTATGCTTAGTTAAAGAAGCCTGTCAGTGAAAGACAAATACCATATGATCTCACCTAATATAGGAAATTAATGAAGAAAACAAACAAGCAAAAAAACCCAAAAAAACCTAGAGGCATGGAAATGAGGAACAGACTGACAGTTACCAGAGGAAAAGGGGAAGGAAGATAAAGGGAGAAAGAAGGGGAAGAGTTTAGTCAAAGAACTAGCATGGTTGACCCATGGACATGAACAACATGTGGAGATTGTTGTGGGAGAGGGGATGGGGGGGGCAGGGGAGAGCAATGGGAGAATAAATGGGACAAGTGTAAGAAATAACAATAAAATAATTTAAAAAATACAATAAAATATTTAACTAGAAAAAACTCAAAGAAAAATTGGGAAAAAATGAAGTTTAATAATAGTAAGTAAAAACTAAAAAATTAAAAATAAAAATTTTTGAAGAAAACATTAGAGTAAGTCCTGGTGACCTTTCATTAGGCAGTGTTTTCCGTACTATGACACTAAAAGACCAATGTACAAAATTTAATTTTCTTTTTACTTTATCAAAATTAAATATATTTCTGCTTAAAAAATTATAAAATGATTGAAAAGGAAATCTGGGAGAAAAAAATCTGCAAATCATATACCTGATAATGGACAGATATCTATAATAGAATATATTAGAAACTCAAACACCTCAAAGATAAAAATACAAAAACTATATTAAATTAACAAATATATTGAGTAAGCATATATTCCAGAATGTATACAAATAAGAAGTAAACACATTAAAAGATGTGAGAAATATGCTCACCCATCAAAAACTCAAGAAATGGACTTGGAGATAAAAAGTCCAGAAAAAGTGAGGCTTTAATGGAAGTCTTGCAAGAGCAGTTATCTGTATGGTGGGCAGGCACACCCGGCGCTGGTACAGCAGGATTTTACTCCCTAGTGTGTAGGCCCCTGACCCTGTTCCTCGTTGGCTGAGCACTATGGGAGGTACAATCTTCCTGGTCGTGTCTGAAGATGATTGGCTATTTCCCCTCCCTTTATTCTCGAAGGAGGCATGACTACCCAAGGGTAGATATGGATGGGGTCTGTTAGCCCTAAGCCTTATCTTGCGCTAGACTATTTGCTCATTTTGTATAAGTGACAGGGGCCAGGCAATTAACCAAAGTTGTTTTAGGGGCTTTTCCTTGGGCACTGTTGTCCGCATCTTCTTCCAGGCCTTTGGATGAATACATAGTCTCAAGCTTTTCCTTTTCCCAGCTGGTGAAGAGGACACACACAGACTTTCAATGTCTCCCCCTCACACACACACCGTCCTGCACTGTCACAGTTTACTTGTGCTGTTCAGAATACCAGGCAGCCTTATCAGACCAGGTTTAGGATGACTGGGTCCGCAGCTGAGACATGTCTCCCTTTGCTTTTAGCCTTCTGTCTATAGGCTGATCTACACTAAAAATAAACCATTAATATTTTTATTCTTTAAAAGATACTTAACATAATTATTCTTTAGAGAAATGAAAACCAAAACCTAAATGAGATTACTTGTACCCACTAGATGGTTCTAATCAAAAATATAATTGTTAAGGATGTGGGTGAGATGGAACTCTTCTATGTTACTAGTAGATCTGTGAAACGGTACAGCCACATTGGCAAAAACAATTTGGCAGGACATCAAATAGTTGAATATGGAGTTACCATATAACCCAGTGGTTTAATTTCTACCAATGTAGCAAGAAAAAGGAAAAAAAAGTTATGTACAACATTTGCATATAAATATTCATTGCAGCCTATTTAAAAAAATAGATACAATTCAATTGCCCTCATCTGCTGGATTAATAAAGTGTTCAATTGTGTAGGCACTCAATGGAATATAACTCAGCAATAAAAATGTAATGCAATGCTAATATTACAACATGTATAAACCTTAAAAACATTATGCTAAGTGAGGAAAGCTAATCACAAAAGACCACATTTTGTATGCTTATATTTTAGAAAATGGCCAGTATAAGAGAATCCACAGAAACACAAAAGACTAGTTGTTGCCAGAGGCTAGAGGAAGAAGGGGTAGAGTGAAGGACTATAAATGCAGCAGAGTTTCTTCCAAGGATGATTACATTTTTCTAAAATTAGATAGTGGTGATGTTTGTACAAGTCTGTTAATATCCTAAAAATGACTCCATTGTATAAATTTAAAATGGAGATTATTATGGTAAAGCTGTTATAAAAATTATAAATATAATTACAGGTTAGACGCTGTGACTGAAAATGTCTTTACCAAAAGACAGAGGAAAGAGAGATGTATTGATAGTGAACTACACTTCCAAAGCATCTAGAATAATGCCCCTTTATTTCTGAGTAAGGCAGTGTACACAAATTATGAAGATCCCTGGTTAAAATATCCACCTTTGATCATAAACTTGATCAAGTTTTCCCTTTTAATATGGGGGTAAATAGATTGTTGTAAATATTAAATTAGCTAGAAAATATAAGGTATGTTCAGCATTGGGTGGTGCATGGTTAATGTTAGCTATTATTATTTTAGCCTACAGGTTGTGGCTCAATAGAAACCAAGGTACATTCCAGAATACCATGTCACATTTAGTTAACAGTCTTCCCCAAATTCTCAGGCTTATTGTTAACAAACACGAATGCTTTGATGAGTACAGGTCAAATATTTTTAAAACTTCCCTCAATCTGAGTTTTTTGCATTTTTCTCTCATGATTAAACTAGAGGATACCATGGAGGTGAAATATCTTTCCAACACATCATATCAAGGGCACATGATATAAATATGACTTATAACTAGTGATGTTAAATGTGAGCACTTGCTTATGGTAGTGTTTGACAGATTTTTCCACTCTACAGTTACTATATTCCCCTCTGTGTACTTTATTCTTCAGAAATAAGTCATTAAGTACAGCTCACTGCAAGGCTTTACCTACTAGAGAGAGAAGCATCTACATATATTATTTGACATTCATTTATAAGAAGATATGTCCTTTCTCCCCTATGTATTTTATATTCAAACATTTATTCATAGCAGTATGGAATTCTGCATTTATATTTTATGTTTATGGTAGACAGGATAATGACTCCCTATATAGGTCCACATCTTAATTCCTAGAATATGTAAATGTTACTTTACAGGGCAGCGGGGACCATAGATGTAATTAATGTTAAGGATCTTGAATTGGAGTAATTAACCTGGATTATCTTGGTGAGTTCACTCTTCTCACAGAAGTCATTAAAAATAAGAGTATTTTTTCCTGACTGTAGTCAGAGAAAGGTAAAAGTACAAAAGACTAGTCAGAGGAATGCAACATTGCTGGCTTTAAAAACAGAGAAAAGGCAAAACTACTCAAGGTACTTGAATAGACTATAGGAGCTGGAAATGGCAAAGAGGACAGATTCTTCCCTACAGAATCTGAAAAGCATACAGCCTACTAAATGCCTGATTTTCAGCCAGCATGCCACTTGTTGAACTTCTGCCTGCAGAATTCTAAGGTATTTGTGTTGTTTTAAGCCTCTAAATTTGTGTTAAGTTTTCACAGAAATAACATAAAACTAATAAAGTGTTACAATCCAGTGCTAATAATAAAATATTTTATTTTATTGGACAAATTGAGAGCTTTTCAGGTAAGTTCCTATACTTTCTTGACTTACTGTTGCCTTGCTTATTGGGAAATTCCTTACTTTTGCCATGATAAGATGATCTAGGTTCATATTGCATTTTCCTTGCACCAGCCCTTAGAATAAGCCATTTTCCAAAAAACAATTTCTATTTTTCATAGAATTGCATTTAGAAACCAGATCTGAGTGTTGGGTTTTGGTTGTTGCTGATGCATCTCTGCTTCTAGACTCCCTTAACAGACAGAAGTAGAAAATATATTTAAATGTAAAAACCCATATATACACACATATTTATAATTATTATATCTATGTATCTGAGTGTATGTTAAACTAAACATGGATACATAATGATGTCGCAGTCTTTCACTCATTCTAGTCTTTCTCTCTTGCTTATTTCTTATGTCTTTTTTTGACAGGAGAAATCTGGCTCCCATTTTTATATACCCCCATTTTTTAGCACTAATAGTCACGTAGACTACATTCAGAGTTGTTAAATGTTACTCATGTCAGAAAAAATTTACCAGAACATTTCTGTTTGCTTTTAGCCTTAGAATTTGCAATAAAATCAAAATTGTTCCAAAGTTAAGTAGATTAGCTTATTTTGCCCTCATGCCTTGTCATAAATATACAAGACAGATTACTCTTTCATAGCATGTATTGCATCATGTCATCTACATTGTCCTGTGTGTGTGTGTGTGTGTAATTTTCATACTTTATACTCTTTATAATGTACACTAGTATAGGTTTTATAAATGCATAGAATTACATTTTATCACTCTAAAAATTACTTATGCATTTCTTTATAGAAAACCAACTCTTTACCCAGTTCCTCAGAACTTATGATTTTTTAAAAATCCTTTTCTATAGTTTTGCTGCATCTAAAATATTATGTGAATGAAAACATATAATATCTAGTCTTTTGTACCTGGCTTCCTTTCCTTAGCAAATTGCCTTTAAATTAATTCATGTGGTTCTGTGAATGTTCAGACCTTTTATTTTTTGAGTAATGTTCCTCTGTACAGGTGCATTTTTTATTCATTTATCTGTTGAAGAAGATCTTTGTTGCTTCTAGTTTATCATGATTATGAATAAAGTTTCTATAAACAGTCATTTACAGAATTTTCTGTGAGCATAATTTCCAACTCACTTCTCTTACATAAGATTGCAATAGCTGGGCCATCTAATGTCGGTATTTCCACTTACAAGATACTGTCTGCTAAAAAATGTATACCATTTTGCATTTCCGCAGCCATTAATGAGAATTTAGTTACTCAGCATTTTCATTAGCATTAGTTACTGTCAGTGTTTTGGATTTTGGTCATTCAAATAGATGAATAGTCACATTGTGGTTTAATTTGTATTTACATACTAATGATGTTGAATATCTGTTTGTGTATTTATTGATATTATATGATATTATATCTCCTTTGATAAAGGATCTGTCTATTCAGATATTTTTCCATAGTTTTATTTCTTATAACTAAGGAATCTTCATGCATTGCGAAGAAGTATTTTATCAGACATGTGATTTCAATTTTTTGTGCTTGTTTTGTGGCTGGGTTTTTCTTTCTTTTAATAGTGACTTTCACTAGGCCTAGGTTTTGTTTTAATTTTGATATGCCCATTTTTTATAATTTTTATAACATTCAATTTGTAAATACATTGTGCTCTTTATATTATAAAACCGTATCACTGGAAACATGGTCACATATATTTTCTCTTTTGTTTTCTTCTAGAAATTATATAGTGTTACATTTTATAATATGGATTAATTCAATAATCCATATTGAGTTAATTTTTTATTTAGTATGAGTTATGTATTGAAGTTTATTATTTTATAAGTGTTCCAAGATCTTGAAAAGAATATGTTTTCTCCATTGGATCATCTTCTCACATTTATCTGACTCAATAATCAGAGTACTTTTTAATACTAAAACTTGAACTGAAATATCATGAGTGCTGCAAAACTATTATCTTGAGCATGAAGAAATTTGGTGTTCTCAGAGAAAGCTTAATGATTCTTGTCATATTTAGTGACTTTCTGCTTACATATTCAACAATCAATCCAATTTAACAACCTAGTTGTATTTGCTATCTCATTTTATTTTCACAACTCCAAGGAAATATTGGGTTCACTTTGTGCGTGCCTCTCTCAGGGAAGTTTTTATACCATCCCTTCTTATATCTTATGAATATATACATTTATGTGTGTGTGAAAACTTCTTTCAAACCGATATCAATAATATCATACCAACACATTAATAATTACTATAGTGTCTATACATTATATAGTCAAGGGTATTATGCCATAGACTCTCTATATACACATATTTTTAGTTTCAGTTTATTTCTTTTAGGGCTGTGTGCTGGGCAGACTCTAGGTTGACTATCACTCTCAATAAATCTTGCTTGCTAGTTTCCATAATTTTGTATCTATCCCATTGATTATGTGTATGAACTATGAGTTCCTCTCAACCAAGACAAAGTGGAAACAGTCACGTATTGATTAGGATAAACTATATGTGTAAAGTGTTTGTGTTGTATAAGATTCCCAAAGTGCACCACTTCTCTTTGACAGCTTGAGAAGTAAATTACCTATTGCAAGAGGATTTACAGAGACATCAAATGGCAAGACACTGTAGCAGCCTCTAGGAGTGAATCCCAGTTAACATTCTGAAAACCACAAGGAGATGAGTTTTGCCAAGAAACTGACAGAGATCAGAAGCAGAATTTTTTCTTAGTTGAACTTCTGGTGGAACTAGTGTCCCACTAGCATCTTGATTACAGTCTGTAATTGACCCTGAAGTAGAGGACTCAGTTTAGCAAAGTCAGGACTTCTGAGCCAGGAAGATACACACAATACACATGTTACCTTAAGGTTCTAAGCTTATAATAATTTATTACACAGCAACAGAAAACTGATATAGCCTGCTTTATAAAATTGTTAATGTTACTAATGCACAATAGAGAACCCCATTAGTATCATAATCTGGATTTATGCAATGTACAAACTGCACAATTACAATGGCAGTTTTGTTTCTCGATATATTCTATCTCCTGCTAAAAATATTCACAATTTGCTCCTTGATATATTCATACTAGTGTATAGATATAGATATAGATATACACAAGCTGTTTTTATTGACCTGAAATAAAACAAATTACATTGGGGAGGAAACAGCAAGTTCCTTGTAAACTTTAACCTTAGTTTATAGATTTTATTACCTCTTTGATAGTAAAAGGTCTTTATAGATTATCTAATGTATGTTTCATCTTTTATTGACAAATGAAATAAAATGCAATTGTGTTCTGTGATTTCTGAAAGGGTACATTCTTAGATAATGTTGGATCTGGTCAATATTTCATGTATTCTCATACCTAATCTGATGACCTGCCTAGTATATTATATTTCCAATTTACTATCATGTATGCAATATAAAATGTTATTACATTTTAAAGTTTAAATATATGTAAAATATAAAATGTTTATTTATTAAATCTATAAATATAATTATTTATTTTAATACAATTAAATCAGAACAAATGTGTATATTTTCATCAAATTAAAATGCTTTCCCACAAATGGTAGATCATACCTAATGGATTTCATTGTGTAATACAAAATCTTTTTTTTTAAAGATTTTATTTATTATTTTTAGAGAGATGGGTAGGGAGAGAGGCAGAGAGAGAGAGAGAGAGAGAGAGAGAGAGAGAGATCAATGTATGGATGCCTTTCAACTGCCTCCAGCCTCCAGCTATGGATCTGGCTGGAGACCTGGCTTGCAACCTGATTATGTGCCCTGGCTGGGGAATCAAACCAGCAACCTTTGGGTTCTCAGGCTGGTGCCTTATCTACTGTGCCACCAGCCAGGGATGTAATACAAAATCTTAATGTATATTTTTAAATTTATAGAAATTAAGAGGCAATTTTTCATGAGTCAACAATTGTAGTGATTAGAGGTATTGATTATCACTGTGAATTATGTTTATAAGGATATTTTTATAGCAAACTGCTTAGAAGATGGAGGTAGTGTTTGCCTCCAGCAAGAAAGGTGTCCAGGATTACTGTCAAGTATAAAAATGTTGTGGTCCTTAAGATCCGGGATCTCCCCACTGAGTGTGCAGGGATCACTTTGACCGCATCCTTCTGATGTCACTACATAGGAACTGAGGCTCCAGAAATTGGCACCAAAAATGCTGATACTGCATCTAATGCTTCCATTTCTGTTAGTGATAATGTTCTTTTGCTCTGACCAAGGAGTTTCCTGTCTTTTGTCAACATCAATTAAATATATACTAACTTTTTAGATTGTTAGTTGAGAAAATCACAGATCCTTCATAAATGTTCATGGAAAAATGTTATGTTTTTCTAAATGACAAACTTTCTTATATTTTTTTCAAGGAAATGATCAAAATAATTATATAAAACAAAAATTAAATAAATAAAAGGGACACTGTTCTTCACCATTTATTTTTCTATATCATCTATCATTTTATCTTATAATTCAATATTGTTTTTCACTCTACCTTTAAGAATCCTTCTAAATATTTCTATTTTTATAACTAAGTTAATTTTGTTTTCTTCTAGAGTGATATGTCTTTGAACATTTAAAAGGAAACATTTGCAAGAAATAAAGGACATAGACTTTGTTTTTTAAATTACTTTTTTTGTTTCCTTTTCAAAATTCTAACCACTGCAATTTATGTTTTCTACTGGCATATACATTCCACAAAGTAAAGTTTCTATGAAAATTCACATGTTAATCACAGTTTGTTAAAGTAAAAAAAGAATATAGTTGTATAATTCAATAAAAGTTTCATATTGATGAAGTTTCAGAAATGCATATTTAGGTTAAAAATGGAAAATAATATATTTCTTAATGTAATGCTAAAATATTTATCTTGGTTTTTGTACTCTGCATATAAATGCTGTTTATTTTTTCTCAGAAATTACCTTTAGAGATAACAGTTTTAAACTATAATAAATTATCATTACTGCTGTTACACACAAGCAATATTTATTCATAATACCCTCATTTGTCTGCTTGAAGTTCTATTGGGAAAAAATAGTGTTCACATTAGACCTTCTGCAATGATTATGGAGTCCTTTTGTGAGACTTCTAATGTATGTAATTCTGCAATATTTGTGAAAATAATCATACTGTTTACATATGGTACTGATGCTAATGAAACAAGGTCATCATATTTAAACGAATGTTTAACCAAAATAGCAGAATAAATATTTGCTGTTGAAAGAATTTGCTAGTACTTTCCCTGATTCACATACTGGTTGGCATTTGACATTTTATTCATTATATACATTATTTAGTTCAAATTGGATAACACAATATTTATATAATATCTAACCTTATAATGAGCTTTATTATAATGATGACATTTAAGGTCAAACATTCTGGATAACACATAAATGGGATTAAGTTTACATGTTATGCTTTATTATTTACTTAAGTAGTATACTTAAAAATATAAATTACTTTGAAATGCTTTGAGTATTTTCCTAAATACTTTATTAAAGCAATTCTTAAAATCATATTGAATTTTATTTTATACAAAAATGGAAGTATTTGATATATCCAAAAGCACAAGTTTTAGGGTTTTACAAAATCTAGATATATTTTTGATTCTGGCACCTATAATTTCAGCATATAACTTGAATTTTTAAAGTTATTTATTTTGCTGTAATATAAAAATTATTATAACTGCCTATATATATTATTATGTTAATTAGTATTACCATGTATATATTTGGAGAGAGATACAGGGAGAGTGTGTACATGGGTCAATGTCCATAAAGTAAGAAAGTATTCACAATATTCAATACATGCTGTTTAAAATTTCTCTTGACTTTAGATAATGATTTTCCATATGTCCTGTTCAAAATTTCTAAATATGGAATAAATGAAATAATAGAAATAGAAATATTACATAGTTTAAGGCATAATTTTGAGAGTTACCATCATTATCTGTGGTAATCTACACTTGCATTGACTGTATGAGAGCTTCTTCCATCTGATACAATTCAGAATACTCACATATTAAATACATTTTTAGACATTTAAGCAACATAGAGCTTCTTTATTTAAATGTGTATTTCTTTGATTTTTAATAACACTGAATTTTTATGTAACTATTTTTACATGTATAACTTTGTGTTCATGTATAAATTTTTTAGTTCTCTATAAATAGTTCCTGTTTATATCATCATAGAAACATGAATTTTTGCTGTACATATTCAAATAGTTTTCCCATATTGTTATTTCTCATTGGCTAGTTTACTATTGTGGTGGTATTTTAAATAATGTGCTAGTATTTTATTGGTAGGAAGATATGCTCTTCACAATTATATATTTTATACCTACATTGCTTATATAAATCTAAAATCTGTATGAAGAATATTGAGGACAATATTGATCTTAATTAATGTTAATCTTAAATAAAGAGAAAGTCAGTGGAAGTACTTGTTGATTATCCTGTATTTAAAGTTATAGTCACAGAACAACCTAGCTTTCTCTCTGATAATATTTGGAATGAATTTAACGGACTGAGATGACTTCCTACAGCACCATGATCGTACTGCTTCTGAGCTATGTTGGCCAGTTGCTAACTCAATTGGTGGAAGAAAGAAGGAGTAAAGTTGTATCTGAAACAGCAAAATGTTTACTTCTAAAGTTACTATCCTGATCATGACCTGGTCTTCTATTGTACTCCCACTTAGTCATTAAGTCATAGGTAGCTCTTTGTCAACACATTTAGAGGTAATGACATTTTAATCTCTCTTTCACATACACATATGGTGTTTTGTGCATGCGTGCATAATATAAGCTTGACAATAATCATGTACTGTGGTGCTAACATATTTAAAAATGTGCAGTCTTTTTCTGTCCCCATTTTCTCCCCTCATCTACCCCTATTTACTTCCTTTCATTACAAAATTTAATTTCATGCAACTCCATTCTATAAATAATTGTATTGTTTGCTTAGTTGATAATTTAATGATGAATATTGTTTCTATGCCAAAAATAATGTGTTAAGCAATGTTATGTAAATATAGCATAATTTAAAATATACTTCTATTTGTGTTTCTCCTTGCATAAATTCTTAAATATTTGGGTTACATGAAAGAGATATTAACAAGTTAATGTATAATAATAAAGCAACTAGCACTTCTAATATTAAATGTAAACACATTCACTGTGCCCATTCTACAACATTACTATAATCAAAACCATTACCTTCATATACTCCATAATATAAAATAAAAATGAAGAAAAAGAAGAAAATGAAAGCTCTATGCTAAATTCATTCATTTTATAAAGCTGACTTCCAAGATAATTATAAAAATCACACTCTAGCCAATGGCAGTCTGAAATTTTATGTAGTTGCTATCATAAGCTCTTTTGTTGCTCTGATAAATTATTTCTTGCATAAGTAATGAAATTGAATGTGTTTATTTTTATCAGACATTTAAATTCCTTAGTTTTTGAATTACCAATTTATTTATAGTATTACTATCCTGTTTTGCATTTATAAATATCCCATGTACATATAGTAATGATTTATTCCACTGCATATCAACCTGCAGCAAACAAGTTCTCTGTATTTCCCATGCACTGAAAATTTTCTCATTATTTAAATTTTACTTAGATTGATATTTTAGTTTTTATTTATAAAGCTCTTTTTCAAGTTTTACTTTGACAAAATTATTAAACTTTATTTGCTCTTGTGATTTATTACCAGTTTTGATGTCTCATATGGAGGTTTCCACTGCTTGCTTTTGCCTGTGAGTTTTTGTAGCCATTTTTCTCAAATAATTATCATAAGCAATCTAGAAAAGGGATGTAATAAAGTGAAAAGCTTGGCTTCTCTTACTCCACCTTGTTCAACCCTGCTTTGTCTTATGACCTTCAAACTAATAGCTCTGGCCTAGTCTTGCATATAGATATGTGTGTCATTTGACAATTCTGCTTGCAGCTTCAGTTTTATAAGTACATACAAAAACAATGATTGTTTATCAAAGATTTTCAGGAACTTCATGACTAAGCTCAAATAAAATGCAGTCAACAGACAGTCTTCCTGGGACACTTGTTGGAACCTAAATGTCTGCATTCATTAGTCATCAATCACCTCTTACCCCTTTCATTTTTCCTCCCCTTGACATAAAAGAAGCCTGATCTCTGTATTTTCTTAAGATGGATTGGAGGATTGGAGACCTCACATCTTCTTGATTGGTGCTTTCTTAATCAATAGTTCTTCCCTTACCCCAAACCCTAACATTTTGAGTTTTGCCTTTATGAATCATTTAGACAAATAGGTGTGGGACAGGCAACAGGGGAAGGCACACACAGTTTAAATATTTTATGAAGTTATAAGATTTCTTGACTTTGAATCCACCAAAATGTTATGTTCCTTGCAAATTTATTTCATTTCCAGGTAAATATCTCTTGTTCAAATTTCTAGGACTTGAGTCTTTGTTTCAAATTGGATTCTCTTGAACAGTGATTTCCACCTGTCACGCAATAGATATTTTACTCAGATTTTACAATTGTCTAATTGTGATTACTCACAAATTCATCTTTCTTACATAAGACCTCATTCCCATAAAAATTTAGTGTCTCTGTGTAAGAGACACCACCATTCAGCTGAGCCACAAGTGCAGAGAACAGTTCTGTTGACACTGATGATTCTTACATAATTTAGATACTCTTCCATCTTTCACTCAATAGCTGGAGGTAACATGTATGTGTGCTGAGTCCCAAGTGGAATTAGGATTATGACCCATATGTCAGTACACTGTTTTGTTTTGTTTTGTTTTGTTTTCAGCATCTGGAGCTCTACTATTTCCCATAAGAGAAGAGGTTCCTGAATAATCCTATTCTCTTACCTCTTAGTGGCTTTCTGACATGTTCCTAATCAGCTTTAGTTCCAGAATATAAATACTTTTTTCCATAATGAATCAGTGTACCATGAGACATCTTTGTTTTATATAAGCAAATGAAAAACAGGAATTTTTACACTTTCTTAAACAGTTAGAACCATTCTTAGAAATATATCCTTTTGGATTTCCAAATTTAGGAAGTCCAAATTCTAGATTTCTTATGAAGTCTGGTATTTCTTTAGATGTCACTGGTCACCCTCACATGCATGACAGACTAGTTCTTTCAAGAGATAGCTCTTTATATCTCTTTCATCTCTATAAGTCTCATGAAGTGACATTGCGTTTTTTGTTCATGAATATTTGTATAGTAAACATCTTTGAAAGACAGAGATAATGTCTCCCTCCAAAGCAGAGGACATATATTTTTTAATTGACTAAGACAATAAAGATGATGTATTTCTCTATGGAAAATATTGAGTAGGGTGACTAGCTTCAGAAGTTTGAAGGTTCATGAGTTTGAGGTGCCTCTATTGTGATATAAACCTATTGTGTGTGCAGTATCCACCTTGGAGTACCAAATCACTGATACAAAATAAACTTCATGCTTGACCTACTGAGAGGAATAAAATCCTTTGTCTATGGCTCAGGATTCTTGTGTCGTCCATCAACATCTATGAAACTATGCTACTACTCACTACTACAAAAATAAAAATAAAAACTCTCAGACCCTTCAAATTCTGGACAGAATCATATTCTTTTAAAAGTTTCAAAAGAAAAATCCTTAATTCCCAATTAATGTTTGGGGAAGAAAATAATTAGCATACAAAACAGGATGGGCTAAAATGTTTAACTGATAAGTGAATATAGATGTTTTCTATACATTATATACACATGTAAATGTGTATATACAAATATTATTTGTCCAAGAGAAAGAAGGACATCCTGCAATTTGCTACAACTTAAATGAAATCTGAGGGCATGATTCTAAGTGCAGTAAGTCAGACAGAGACAGGCAAATACTAAATCGTATCACTTATATGTGGAAACACATTGAAGTTATAGAAAAAGAGTAGAAGTGTTGTTACCAGAGAGTGGAGGTAAAGAAAAGAAGTGAAATGTTTGTTGAAAAATGTATACATCCAGTTAGAAGACAAATACATTATCAGAATATAATGGACAGCATGGTGACCATAGTTAATAATCCTGCATTATATAACTGAGTGTTGCTTAGATAATAGATCATAAATGTTCCCACCATATAAAATAAATTTTAATTCTGTGATGTGATGAAGGCATTAGCTAATACTTTGGCAATAACCAGATTGCACACCTGAAGTTTAAATGATATTATATGTAAATTATCTAAATAAAACTAAAAAATAAATTAAACAAAGTACAATATGAAACAAAAATGCTTTTGAGGCATCAGGTGTATAAAAGAAGCAAGTAGATTACACATAATAAATGAATAACAGGAAATAAGTAAACTGTGATATACTTGTATTGCAAAAAGCATGCATATTTTTATATCATGCTTCTTCTTTTCCTTTTTCTCTCATTTAACATTTTCTTCATCAAATGAACTGCAAAGTTAGGCTAAATTTAGCTTAAATAGTTAATCTACATCTATCCAAGAGTGCTTAGTTTCTGCTAACATAATAAATACAAAGATAAAAATTTGAAAAATATCTTGCTCTGACCTATCTTTTTAGGTATTCTCCAGGAAATCAAGGTAATTTGAAGTATTCATAATGATTTTCAATTCTTCACTTACTCACTTTTCTTCCTTCTACAGGCTACGGTACTTACCTGGTCAGGATTGTAAAGACTCCATAGTGCTTTGTAAATTCAATCTAATTATAGTTCAGTGACATTGCTGACATAAGCAATAATTTTTGAGATGATACCCATTCTGTAAACATCTACTCATTCACAAGATCAAAACACTTGCATAAAAATGAAACTTTATAGCCCATAAGAGGAAGCAGGTCAAGGTTCTAATGAGAGAACTAAACAATGAGGAGATAGCCAACCTCACAGATGTAGAGACCAAAACACTGGTGATAAGGATACTCACAGACTTGATAGACATGCTTGAGTACAGCAAATACAAAGTGAAAAGGTGAAGGCTATACTAGGTGAAACAAAGGAAAATCCACATGAAATCAATGTTGAAGAGAAGGAAACCAGGGTTCAAATAAATTATTTGGAACATACGGAATAAATAAATAATCAACTAGAATAGAATGAAGAAACAAGAATTGAAATAAATGAGGAGAGGCTTAGCAACCTCCGGGACAAGTTTAAACATACCAACATCTGAACCATAAGGGTGCCAGAAGGAGAAGAGGAGGAACAAGAAATTGAAAACTTATAGGAAAAAATAATGAAAGGAAACTTCTCTAATTTGATGAAGGAAATAGATATAAAAGTCCAGGAAGCACAGAGTCCCAACAAGCAAACAAACTTGACCCAAAGAGGATCACGCCAAGACACATTATAATTAAAATGCCAAAGTTTAAAGATAAAGACAGAATCCTAAAAGCAGCAAGAGAAAAGAAGAGAGTTACCTACAAAGGGGTGCCTGTAAGACTATCAGCTGATTTCTCAAAAAAGCTTTGCAGGCAAGAAGGGACTGGCAAGAAGTATTCAAAGTGATGAAAAGCAAGGATCTACAGACAAGATTAATCTATTCAGCAAAGCCATCATTTAGAATGGAAGGGCAGATAAAGTGCTTCCCAGACAAGGTAAAACTAAATGAGTTCATCATCCCCAAGCCATTATTATATGAAATGTTAAGAGGACGTTTTTAAGAAAAAGAAAAGTCAAATCTATGAACATTAAAATAGCAACAAACTCAGAATCATCAACAACAAAATCTAAAACATAAAAACAACAACAAACTAAGAAAACAACCAGAATAAGAACAGAACTATGGGTCTGAGGATCATATGGAGGGTTACCAGCTGAGAATGGAAAGGGTAAGCAATGGGGAAATGGTGCATTGAACAGGATTAAGAACCCAGAGACAAGGCGAGTCATGTTGCAGATCTCCAGAATCTTCCAGACCAAGAACCACAGGTAGGCTGCAAGTGCACTCTCCACTGTCTCAGTAACAAGCCTGGAGGGTGTTGGTCTAGGATAGATCCTCCTAATTCTCATCTGTCATGTGGACAGCATGAAGATGCCTTGGCTCCCCTGGGCTGAGAAAGGGGAAGGCCAGGGCTGGAGGGGATCCTGCCCAGACTCAGCCCCCAGCCCAGCCCTGATTGTCCTGCCTCTGTGGTACTGCTTAGACACACCCTTGCTGTGTTGCACCTGGTGTGGCCCAGACTCCAACAGTGTTTACAAGCAGGCTCTGTGGGGAGTTGCCTGCCCACTGTGGTCCCCTGGGCTCTTCAAACACTGCTTAGTGGAACCATAGGTGCTGCTAGTAAGGTCACCTGCTATTGAAAGATGGCATGTTTCCATCCACAGTGTTAGTGTCAAACACATTCAGTCAAATACAGGATCACAGATGACTTTTCTTCCATAAATAAATTCCCCTTTCCTAGATTAAAAAAAAAAAAAAAAACATAATTAAGAAGCAGAATTTGTAGGTACAAAATAGATAGAGGAATGTTAAGATTGGTATAGGAAAGGGTGAAGCCAAAGACCTTATATACATAACTTCTAGACATGAACTAAGGGGGGTGGGATTGCTGGAGGGAAGGGGGTAGCAGGTGAAGGGGAGAAAAGGGAAAAATATCGGGACAACTATAATAGCATAATCAAGAAAATGCACTTAAATTAATGTTAAATTCATATGGTTTTTAATTAGTTCATCATATAGTTCCTGTACCATGTGAAAACTTATCCATGTATAATGTATATAGTACATTATAACACAAAATACATCCATAAATTGCCCAGTAGAGAAAAATTATTCTGTTTTTCATGATTAAAACTACTTTCACTTTTATGCTTCCCTCACACACACATGGAAGTGATGAAAATGTAAACTTTAAACAGTTTGAGTTTCTTTTTTATTCATTCTCTATTTTTCAAAGTTTCAAATGTCTTACACAATGCTTGCATGTTGGGATGGTACTCTACTTACCTGTCCGTACATTTCTAAAATTTTCATTTCTCTGATCAGTGCAAAACTTTATATTTGGTGACTCCCTTCCCCATGCTACTTTGAAATGGTTGAGAATGGAAAATTATTTCCAAGGCTATTTAAAGGCTTTCTACATATAGACACATTGTAACCTTTCTTTTTTGGTAGTCTCTTTACTTTTTAGATGCTATACTAACAAGCTCAAAGGCAATGTTCTTGTTTTCTGTACCATTATTTTATATAGTTATGCTGTCCTATTTTTTTTTTCTTCCAATGAGCAAGTGAAATTTTACCTTATATAATTTACTTTTCATGGGATGGGCAACTTATCAACCCCACCAATATCCTAAATTTTACCTTTTTATTGTAAAATTTTTTAACTTTATCTTGTCCTGTTTAACTCAAAATAAAAAAAATAAATAAAATGTGAGACTATGTTTAGTTTCTACCTTCCCTTTAGAAGTTGGACAATGTGTCAATTTTTTATTTAGTGAAGGTAACATAACAATAAAAGATAGGAAATATTACATAAGACAGTATCTGTTAATATTACTTGCTCATTAATTTATTTTGTATTTTTAATTTAGTAATTACACATACATAATTCCATTAACTTTTTTTCTAAATGATACTTTAGCAGTATCCCACAGACTCATTGATTCTTTTTATAGATTTTATTTATTATTTCTAGAAAGAAGGGAAGGGAGAGAGGCAGAAATGGAGAGAGACATCAATGTATGGTTGCTTTTCACCTGCCTCCAGCTACAGACCTGGCTGGAGACCTGGGTTACAGTCTGGTTATGTGTCTTGGCTGGGAATCGAACCAGCAAATTGAACCAATGACCTTTGGTCGCAGGCTGGCATCTATCCACTGAGCCACCAGCCAGGGCAAGATTCATTGATTTTATACATGCTAATTCACTACCATAATATATTGGATATATTGAATTCATGGAATTAATTTTCTCTTTGACTAAAAAGTTTATTAAAAATAGTTGTTTTTAAAACAGTATTTGCAAATGTTGAAGTGCTTGTTCTTGATGTTACATTTGAATGTTTTTATTTTAATATATAGTTTTATTGTAATAATAAAATGTATTTTATACATTTTTTCCTGTGAAAATTCTGGTTTTATTTTTTCCAGCTTAATATTGATACTTAAAATGTTTAATGCCTGTTAGAAGAAAAAGAACTCTATTTTTGAAATAACAAGCCTAAGATATACCTGTAATATCCATTTTTTCAACTGCATTTTTACTGTACCTATATGCTTACCTCTTTTTTGTCCATTAGATTTATGAAGCCTGAGATATGTTTAGCAAACATTCCCCTTATTATGACATCTGAACTTTTATAAATTCTATGTGTTTTGTATATTCAACTATTATGCACACCAACTTTAATGGCACAAAATATTTTATAAACTTTTTATTAGAAGATTATTTCATATATTTATTTTCCATTACATAAATAATTTTCTATCAAGATTGGTGGCTTTTCCTTAGGTCTTTTTATTTATGATAAAATACACCATTCTTAAACATGTTGTAACTTTGAATTAAATATAATTACAAAACCAGTAAGACAATGGACAGGAAAATGTTTGAAAGGGGCTGAGTCATAACGTGAGCAGCACTATCAGTGGATTTCCACCTTTGTGATATATTTTTTACCTACTTTGGGCTTTCTTATTATAAACTTCTATTGTTTCTATCCATTTTTCACTTTCTACTTATTTATGCTACCCCAAAATTCACTGCTACATGGAAATTTTTTAGGTTGGTATCATATAATCTAAGCCTAGGATGCTTAGATTATATCAATATAATATTTATAATATATACAGGTGCACATATAAGGTCTGACCTGAAAGTATTGTTGCACAAAGTGTGCTAATTATATTACTGACTCAATACTTTGGGACAGACCTTGTATACAGATATCAACAACAGGTAAGATTTCATTTGAAATACATGCTTTTATAACAGTTTTAGGAAGGGTATAAAAAAGGAATTACATCACAGAAAACATAATAAAATTTTATTCATATCCTTTTATAGTTCTATCTTTAAAAGATTACAATGACTTATTACATCTTCCCCAATATTTTATCTCTTCCAAATACCAACTCATGTTGCTTTTTTTCACTTTTCTTACTTCTCTTGTATTTGACAATTTTTTTTCTCTTTTGACAAGTCCTTAGAACATACAGTAAGCAAGTTTTCTAATTTTTTTATCTGCTCCAAAACCAGTCTGAGCTAGTTTATAATTTAATTTACATTTTAAATAATTTGCTATTCTTTCTTAATTATGGAATAATTTTTCAAGAGCTGCTATTAATGAATATAACATTATTCTGGAGAAAATGTTTAACTTAGTTTAAGATAACCTTTAAATCCTTAAGTATGTAGTTAAAATATAATATACATCCATATTTGAATTTCATATAATAAATATAGGTTGGTTCTTCATTTACATTTATCACAGAGATTTCAAAATGTGTAGCTAGAATTTTAGACTGGAACTAAGGTGGTTATTTTTAATCTGGTGACTAGCAAATGGACATTATTTTTTTTTCCTCATCCAAGGACATTTTTCCATTGCCTTTAGAGACAGAAAAAGGAAGAGAGAAAAATATTGATGTGAGAGCAAAACAACAATAGGTTGCCTCCCTTATGCACCTGAACTGGCAATCAATCATACCAATAACCGAGGCACTTGCCTTGACCAAGAATCAAACCTGCAACCCTTTGGTTACAGAATGATACGCCAACCATCTGAGCCACACTGACAAATGTCAATACACTTTTAAAACTACATTTAATATAATTTGTTTTTCTAGTAAACATTTATAAATCAAGCAGTATTTCTTAATTGCAATGAAATTTTATGTTATGTTTACATCTAATTTTCAAAGTATATTGTTTTAGAGTGTTAACTATATATTTTAAATCAGCCTTATTCCATATATTTTTAAATATTTTATTTATTTATTTTTAAGCAGAGTGGAAGGGAAAGAGAAAGAGAGTGAGAGAAACATCACTGTATGATTGCTTCTTGTGCACCTCCAATTGGGGACCTGGCCTGCAACCCAGGAATGTGCCCTGACTGGGCACTGAACTGGTGACTATGTGGTTTGCAGACTGGTACTTTGTCCACTGAGCCATACCAGCCAGGGCACCAAATTTTAAAGATTTGTGTTATGGACTGAATGTATGTGTCCCTACCAAATTTTGAGGCCCTTACCAACAGTGTGGCTGTATTTGGATTAATGAAGTAATCACATCTACCTGAGGTTGTCAGACTGGGTTCCTAGCTTGATAGGTCTGATGGCTTCTGAAAAGAGACACCAGAACCCAGTTTACCCTTATCTATCTCCTGTTCTTTCACTTTCTCCACTGAGGATAAAGTAAAAAGTTGACTGTCTGCAATTAAGGAGAGCGTCCTCGTCAAACTCTGTGCTGGCACCTTTATTTTGGATTTCTAGTTTCCAGAACTGTGAGAAAAAAAATTTTTATGCTTTAATTCACCCATTCTTTAATATTTTGTCATAGCAGCCTGGGTAGACTAATGTAATTTATAAGCAACTTTTTACATAGAGAAGAAAATTTTATTAATAATCACCTTATTCTAGAAATTCAGATTTCTGTATTATCATTTTTTCCAATGAGAAACTTAATTGTTAAAGATTTCTTTATGCAGCTGTACATAGATAAGATTTGGATATTAAAATATCAAAAATATAAATACACCTAAAATGCATATAAATAATATGTAAATATACTTTAGGATAAGTGTTTCTAGATAATGAACAAAGTAATATGACATTTGGGGAAAATAAATATTTTTCACATGAACTTGAGAAAAAAATCAGAAGTACTTAGGACCTGACTTAAAAAAAAGTCAGGAATGTTGAGTTTGAGTTATTATGGAAAATTGAGAAAGTGTTTTTTGGTTGATGGTTGGTCAATACATTTTTACTTGAGTTAATATGCCCAGAGGTGAAGAGCAAGTTTAAGTTGAATAAATCAAAGGGGCACATATCAGTTTAGGATAAAAATATAAAATAGATTTAAACTCATATATCAATGATAAAATAATATTGGGACATGATAAAACTTACATAGATGAGATGAAGTCTGTGAAAGGTTGCCAATAGGGATCCTAGCAACAAAATAAAAGGGAAAAATATGGTGTACATGTACAAGTATTGAACTGTTGTACTTTGTTAAGAAAGCACCTTCCCAAACTATTGTAAATGGAGAACATTCTGTAGAGCTCAATATAAAAGCTCACTTGCATAAATGATGGGAATCACAAAAGACTGACAAAACTAAATCTATTTTACTCAAATAGATCTATGGGGAAAAGTCATTGCTTGCAATTATATAAAGAGGATTTTAAAACTACTCTTTCTTCAAAAGTTCTGAAGAAAATAAAAGGAAGGAGTTTCTATGACAGTAGATAAAATGTCCATTATATGAGATCACATATATTCTTTGAAGCATGTTTCTGTCATGTTGATCAGACAAATGTTTTATGTAATAGTTTGGAGAGTGGGCTTATGGAAAGTAATTATTTTCAAACAATATTGAGTTCTATAGCTATTGATATAAAAAGCTATTTTGAAATATAAATATACCATTCTTGCAGTGACATTTTACCAATTGCCAATATTCACATTTTAGTTTCTCTCATATAAAATTTGAAGATGGGTTTATATAAATTATATATTGATTAATGGGCCTTATATTCATTTTTAAAACTGAAAATTTAAAAATAAAAATTTGAAAATAAAAACAAAAATATTATCAAAAAATATTAAAACATTATTAGTTCTCATGTTTATTTAATATTAAAGGCTACATCTTTAAATTATTTATCTTTAAAATAAAACAAAAATTAGATTTATTACATATTTATAGATATCTGAGAAGTTTCCTATTTGAGATATTTGTCTTCTTGAAGCTATATTAGTATAACTGAATAAAATTGGATTAGTGTTAAAGGTAGTGCAAAAATATAACATTCCAGAGATACTCTACAAGTACCTTGGAGTCAAGACTTGAAATTGAAAAACTTGATAATGTATTTATTTTTTAATTAACTATACATGCTTCTGCTTTCAATATTCATTCTGATATTTTTAACACATTTTACATTATTTCTTAGATGACAATAAGAAATAGTACTCAACTATGTTATAAGTGCCAAATGCTAGATTTGTGTGTGCAAGTGACAAAAGAACAGAAAAGAGATTATAGCTAAGGAGCTTGGAAAAATGCTACCTTGAATTTGTACCATTAATCTTGGACTTCAAAGATTAAAAAACTTTAACCACGAGCCGTGAAAACTTTCCAGAAAGTATGGACTATGCTATTCATGACCTTGGGCAAATTAATGATTTTATATTTCCAACTCTATAAAATGAATATGAACATGTGCCTTTTACATCAATCATTATTAAATCTGAATCTTAATTTTGAATAATATCTTAGTAAACAGTTGCTCCTCAGGGTTCTAACCCACACCTCCTTCTCAAAAGCATAGTAGCTCATTTTTTGGTCACTCTTAGAAGTACAGGGTTTGTGGTAAACATTGCTGGTACTCAGGAAAATTTCTCCTATCAGGAAAATGCTCTCTTTGATGTTAAGTAAGTTCATTTGATGATTTAGTTAATGCAGTATGAGGAGATAGAACATGCAGTATTTCAATGTAAATAAAGTGCCTGTACAAAATTCCACATACGCTCTTCATCCGCCAAGACAAAGGTGGAAGTCATATAAGGCAATTTCAGTGTTATAAGATGATGAACTTTTTGAGAGAATGGCTCCTAAGTGAATAGAATGAGCAGAAGCCCATTGCCAATGCTTTTTGGACATAACATATAAGCGAAATGTACACTTTTTTAATATTAAGCCACTGAGATTTTAAACTTGGTTATTACTACAGCCTTGTATAGCCTACCCTGACTTTCCAGGGTCCTGATGGCCCATTTCATCAGATCCTACCTCTCACAAATATGGCTTAGCCAACTATTAGGCAGGTAAAATTTAAGACATTTACTTTTATGGAAAGTGAGAAGAAAATAGAACTAAAATTGAAATTTCTTCAATTTAGTGGATACATGTAGGCAAAATGATGAATTTTTTCTACTTCTTAAGACCTCATGGAACTGCCTGGGTCCTATCTGTGTCACAGAGAATTTTCAAACTTCTCTTTCTTTGATTCAGGAAAATTCACATCATTTGTCAGTAGATGATATCTTGTTTTATGTTTCCCTGAACCAGAGAATTATAACTTACAGAATGTGATATTGCTGATAAGCTATATATCTGCACTCAGATATATGATTATGATCAACATGTCTAATGGTATTCACATATAATGCTACCATATCTCATTAACTTAATCTTGAAGAAATCTCCAAAACTATTGTGTTTTAAAATATTTCCCTTTTAATATAGCATATTTTGTGATTCAAAATTTAAAGAAATTAGAAATGTGATTGGCAATACTCAGTGATTTCTCAATTATTCTTCCACATGTATTTAAGATAACCCTTCTTTTCCCACAATTTTCCCTTCTTTTTTCTGCAATTCTTGGTTTTGCTCTTCCCTGACTAACTCACCTCCAAATATTTCAACAGTATTTCACATTAGATTTTATTTTAGGAGAAACTTTAATAAATATGCTATATTTGATAGCTGAATATGAACTATCTATCTCATTTTCTGCTTATCATATTCTATTGTTTACTTGCTCTAGGAAGCACTCCATTCCACACACTTTCAATATCTTTTCCTTCTCTCCAACTCTGGATAAACCCATATATTTTTACAAGTTTAACTCTGTATCTCGCTGGTAATACTAGATTGATTATCACACCTATCTGAGTATGGCATTATTGTATATGAGTTTATATATTAAATTATTTTTATAACATTTGTTACGATAGTCATTATTGATTATTGATATGAATATTATCCAAGTCTGCACCATTGCCTACACAACTGATAAGAGCTGGAGAGAAACACACATTCATAATGTGATCTTCCCTAATCCATCACCAAAAATCTGTACTAGTAACTCAACGTTGCCCAGCAATCCTATTGTTCTTCACTACAATGTCTACTCTCCCAACTCTACAAAATCTATTTTTACAATATCCCTTTTCCCCTCAAACCTCTAATGTTTTCGTTTTGCACTCTAAGTGACTGATGTTGCTTTATATTTATCTAAAATAGACATTGCAATAGATGTCTACATTGGTATTGATAACAAATATAAACTTAATTGTATATAAATAACTTCATGTTCCATGCAACAAATTTATCAATATACTTGGATCTCACCCACATCCTCTACCTTCTTTACTCTGCCCCTTAGTTCATATCTGAGACTAACCTTGTTCATGAACTTTAGAATCTTCTCCATTTACCTTCTCAAAGACAATTGATTCTATGTAGTCCCCTTTTGAATTACTCATTTTGCTTCTTCATAAGATCAATTCTTTTTTCTTCTTTATAAGATCAATGTAATCAACAAATTTCAAATATTGAACATAATTCTAAACATGCAGATACACAGTATATTTTTAATAACCTCCTTGAGTGTTTCCAACTTTCTGAAGATGTAATCAAGTTCTTACAAGGTTTCTAATACAGACACTGAATTTGGTGGAGCCAGGGAAAGGGCTGGCCTACCTTTGTGTTTGTTGAATGAATGAATACCTTCTCACTGTAGTGCAAAGTGACAGTTTCAGATTTCTTCTACTGTGCTTCAGCTTACTCTGAAAAGCTGTCATAGCATTCTATTCCCTCTAAAATATATTGAAAAACACCCCCACAAACACTAAAGAATATTTCAAGCCTATCAATCCGTTTGTGCTTTTAAACCTCTCAATTCTATTGCTATGCTCCTTTGCTTCCTGTCCAGGTTTTCTTTAAGCACTCACTAATTAAAGACAAAAGGATTCTGTGATGTTTTAGATTTAATTAACTTTGAGAGCTGAAGTTAATTAATTATTGAATTAGCTAATATATTGAAATAACAAACAGAAAATAATCATAAATATTATCAAAATATGCACCTTAATATAGTAGGAGTAAAGTTCTATCAACAGAGTGATTTTATTTTAAGTAGAAGTAATTGAAACCAATTCCTCTGAAAAGAATATAATAATGAAAATAAAATTATTTTCTCTTCAAGTTTTCTATTACTTATGCTGTAGGTTACAAGCTAAAATATTGAGATAATGAGTAAAAGAATATAAGCAAATGAAGTGAGAAGGGAGCTAATTTGATCTACTAAGCATATGCTCTCTCTAGATTAAGCAACTGCTATTGATATTAACTGATTATTACCATGAAAGAAAATAGACTCAGTTTTGTTTCTTAATTATAAAGTTTAAATTCAAAGGTAGTTTTTTTTTTTTAATATTGGCTAATAATTTATTTTAATTCAATATTATTGTAGACAAATGAAGCTTGTGAGACCATGTATAATCCTGTATACTTAGTTTGCTGAGTCTGCTGATGCAAGTTATATATTAATTTATTACTTGCATGGGTCTTATATAACAGAAAATATTAAACCTGGACTAGATAAGCAACATAATATTCCTATCTTAAAAAGAGTATTAGTGACAGAGAGAGAGTTACAGGCACACTGTTGGTATGAAATGTGAATACATTCCTTCAAGTAATCATAGGGAAACTGATTTGTGTTTAACATGGGTAGGCAGCAGTAAGCTGAGACAAAATTGTTATTTAGTAAATACCTAGAATAACTAACAATAATACACACTTTCAATAAGGAAAGTTACATGTTAAAACACTTTGTTGATAAAACTTAACTCTTATTAGATATATTTGCTAGGTTACAGAAGGTGGTGGTTGTAATATTATGTTGCTTTGAGGCTGAAATTGACAAATATCTACAAAAATTAAGTCATCGGCTTGTCTCTCATGATTCAGTCTGAAAGTGTTACTGGGCAGTCACATTCCCTGTAACCTCTGTAGCTAGTCTTGCCCATTTAGGCTGTTAAAACAAATGAAGTATGTGGGATATCCTTTAGGAAAGGTTTTCCTTTCTGTTATAGAGACCAAAGATATGGAAGAACCCCATTCATTGCTTTCCCTTTAAATATTTTGAATGAGGATCTGAATCTGAGAGATTCTGAAAACTGTTCATAAAGAGCTACACGTGGATACCCTGATGATGAGAGAGCCAAGAGATGAGTACTGAGGCTTATGCTTCAATGTATGAATTCCTGAAATAATACTTGAATACCTCTCAACTTTTAATATCGGACCAAGACAATATATGTATATGTATTATGCACATACTTATATTTACATATTTATGTATAAATATTTATTAAACTGTCACCTTCTAACTCTAGTATCTGGTAGTGGGTTCATTTCTAGTTTTTCTTTTTTAATTTACATTTTTTTAATTTTATTTTATTGTTGTTGTACTCTATTCATCCCATTTTCCCCCTCTGCTCTTCCCTTCCCCACCCTCCCCTCCCATGGTCAATTTCATATCTTGCCCATGTCCATGGGTCACCCATGCTAGCTCCTTGGTTAAATTGTTCCCCTTCTTTGCTTCTTTCTCCCTCCTTCCCTATCTCCCTCCTCTCTGCACACTGAAAGTCTATTCCTTATATTTGTGTCTATGGTTCTGTTTTGCTTGTATTGTTCATTAGTCTCCTGTAATGGGTTAGATTATATGGTATTTGTCTTTCACTGGCTGGCTTATTTCACTTAGCATGATACTCTTCAGTTCCATCCATGTTGTTGCAAAAGGTAGGAGTTTCTTCTTTCTGTTCTGAAATATTTGATTGTATAAATGTACCAATGTTTTTTTAAAGATTTTATTTATTATTTTTTCAGAGAGATGGGAAGGGAGAGAGGGAGAGAGACATCAATGTATGGTTGCCTTTCACCTGCGTCCAGCTACGGATCTGGCTGGAGTCCTGGCTTGCAACCTGGTTAGGTTGCCCTGGCTAGGAATCGAACCAGCAACCTTTGGGTTCACTGGCTGGCATTTTATCCACTGTGCCATCAGCCAGGACTAAATGTACCAGTTTTTTGATCCATTAATCCACTAATGGGCACTTAGGCTGTTTCCAGCACCTGGCTATTGTAAATGGTGCTGCTATGAACATAAGGGTGCATAGGTTCTTCTGAACTGGTGTTTCAGGATTCTTCGGGTATAATCCTAGCAGTGGGTCTAAGAGACATCAGTCAGTAAACAAAAAGCTAAGAACCATATGAATCATGATTTAGCTCATGTGGGATATAAAACTGATGCTCATAGACAAAACGATGGTGTTTACTAGAGGAAAGGGGGATAATAATGGGTAAAGAGATGCAAATATACATATAGTGATGCATAATGCAATATGCAGATTGTGTATCATAAAAATGTATACTTGAAATCTATATAACTTATTAACCAATGTCACTTCAATGAATTTAATTTAAAAACATTTTAAAAAGCCAGTCAGAAAGAAAACATCATATAATCTCACTTACATGTGGAATCTAATGAAGAAAATAAACTGATCAACAAAATAGAAACAGAGACACAGACACACGAAACAGACTGACAGCTGTCAGAGGGAGTAGGGAGGGAAGGACTGGATGAAAGAAGGTGCAGGGATTAGCGAAGAACACATATGCACAACTCACTGATACAGACAACAACTTGGTGATGGCCAAAGGGAAGGGGGAGGGAGTGAGTGGAGGCAGGCAAAGGCAGGGAAATGAGAACAACTGTAATAGTGTCAACAATAAAAATATAAATAATAAATAAACTCCATTCTGAGAAGAATAGGATAAAAGCATACTCTACTTAAGTGATACTTGCTTTGAAAATTAAGCTTTTGTTGATGATTATTTTTCTCATTTGATCTAGATTTATAATTAGCTATGATATTTTGTGGTTTCTTGTTTTAAATTTTTTATGCACCTTCTCATCTTTTCATTCTTGTTTTATGCTCAGAGGCAGTGATCTATAAGAACATGATGCAAGAAAACTTAGCAGTATATCTGTTAGCTGCATTTATTGATAACTACAATAGAAAATTATTTTTAAATGTATAGCTCATCATTTCCATTAGATAATAATTTCAAAATTATACATTCTGCATAAATAAAAGGGAAAAATCTTATCAGATATTACAAACCAGATATTATTTGTGTTTCACAACTCCAGGAATCTATGGAGATCCTCTTTGGGTATAATATTTTTCATAAAGGAAAAATAAACAGTGAATGATGCAATTAATAAGCCTGATTTTAAGTCAACATTATAGTTAATTAATATTTATTACATGTGAACTAGTCCTTTTGTAGAGAGTAGATAACTAAATTTGAATAATTTTACCTTCTATTTCTGTAATATGGGGATGATACTACGGAGAAATTCACTAAGTGTACACTCAATTTTTAAAAATAATTTGTGTTTGAAGAGCAGGTTTAGGTTTACTATTTAACTTCTGCTCTCACACATGCATAGCCTTCCATATTATAGACATCTCATACTAAAGTAGCACATTTGCTATAATTGATGAATCTACATTGACAAATCATAATCAATTACAGTCTGTAGTTTACATTTGGTTTATTCTTGGTGTTTTACATTCCATAGATTTGCACAAATGTATAATGACATAAGTCTATCATTATGGTATCACACAGAGGATTTTTATTGTTTTCAACATTCTCTATGTGCCATCTATTTATACATCCATCCCACCCATTAACCACAGATCTTTTTACTGTTTTCATAGTTTTGTTTTTATAGAATATAGTTGAAATATAGTTCAAATTATACAGTATATAGCCTTCTCAATTATTCTTAAACCTTGGGTGAATTGAAGATTTTTCTAAATTAAAACATTGTTGTGTTACACTTGAGGGTTTTTTTTTGTTTGTTTGTTTTATTTTTTAATTCTGGAGGGTCCAACATAAGTAGGTAGCCTTTATATGAGAAAGGGTACAAAGAAATATTACATAAGCCCTGGCTGGTGGCTCAGTGGATAGACACCAGCCTGCAAACCCAAAGGTCGCTGGTTTGATTCCCAATCAGGGCACATAACCAGGTTGCAAGCCAAGTCTCTAGCCAGGTCCATAGCTAGAGGCAGGTGAAAGGCAATCAATCATACATTGATGTCTCTCTCCTTCTCTGTCTCTTTCCCTTCCTCTCCCTCTAAAAATAATACAATTTTTTTAAATACAGAAAAAAACTAATAAAATCAAAATAAACTAAATGACCTGGATCTTCTACTATTTCTTTTTTAAAAATTCACATCATGTTTTAATGATACAGCTTAGGCAAATACCCAGCAATATTATATATATATATATGTATATATATATATATATATACATATATATATATGCCTTTAAAATATTAGAGTTTTAAAAATAAAAACATTTATTGTTGTTGTAATACAATTGTTTCATTTACCCCCATTGCTTTCTCCTGTGCCACCCTCCATCCCCATCCCTTCTCCCACAGTCTATCCCCATCTCATTGTCCATGTCACATTAGCTTCTCCTCTAAACCCTTAACCTACTTTCCTCTCCTTCCCCTCTAGTAACCGTAATCCTGCTCCTTTTCCCCCCCATGTCTCTGGTTTTGTTTTGCTCATCTATTAGTCTACTATATTAAGTGAGATCATATGGTATTTGTCTTTTGCCGCCTAGCTTATTTCACCAAGCATGATACTCTCCAGTTCCATCCATGCTATCTTTCTCTCTGCTGCATAGTACTCCATTCATTGTATTAATGTACCAAAGTTTTTTGATCCATTCATCCACTGATGGGCACTTAGGCTATTTCCAGCACTTGGCTATTATAAATAGTGCTTCTATGAACATAGGGGTGCATAGATTCTTCTGAGTTGATGTTTCAGGATTCTTTGGGTATAATCTTAGTAGTGGAATTGCTGTGTCATAAGGCAGTTCTATTTTTAGTTTTTTGAGGAAATTCCACACTGTTTGCTATAGTGGCTGCACCAGTCTGCATTCCCACCAGCAGTACACCAGGGTTCCTTTTTCCCCCACATCCTCACCAGTACTTGTTGTTTGTTGATTTGTTGATGATTGCCATTCTGACAGATGTGAGGTGGCATCTCATTCACTGAAACCATATTATCATATCAATAGATGCAAAAAAAAAAAAAACATTTGACAAAGTACAGCACCCATTTATAATAAAAATGCTCAGCAAGATGGGAGCAGAGGGAGCATACCTCAATATAATAAAGGCATTTTTATACACCAACAATGAAACTTCAGAGAAAGAAAGTAGAAAAGAAATCACATTTATTTTAGCAACAAGATAAACTAAGTGCCTAGGAATAAACTTACTTGGAAAACTATAGAACACTGAAGAAAGAAATTAAGGAAGATACAAATAAATGGAAGCATATACCATGTTCATGAATGGGAAGAATTAACATCATTAAAATGCCCATACTACCAAAAGCCATCTATAGATTGAACATAATCCCTATTAAAATACCAATGTCATCCCTGGTTGGTGGCTCAGTGGATAGGAGCTGATCTGTGAACCCAAAGGTTGCTGGTTCGATTCCCCAGTCAGGGCACATGACCATGTTCCAAGCCAGGTCTCCAGCCAGGGCCTTAACTAGAGGCAGGTGAAAGGTAACCATACATTGATGTTTCTCTCCCTCTCTGCTTCTCTTCCTTCCCCTATCTCTAAAAATAAAATAATAAATAAAATCTTTTAAAAAATACCAATGTCATATTTCACAGACCTAGAACAAATTCTTGAAAAAATTTATATGGAGCCCAAAATAACCTTGAATAACTACAGCAATCTTGAGAAAAAAGAACAAAGTAGGAGGAATCACAACACCAGATATCAAACTATATTACAAAGCCATTGTAATCAAAAACAGCCAGGTACTGGCACAAGAGCAGATATACTGATTAATAGAATAGAATAGAGAGCCCAGAAATTAATCTAGGACTTTATGGACAACTACTATTTGACAAAGGGGGAAGGAACATAAAATGGAGTGCAAATAACCTATTCAACAAGTGATGTTGGGAGAATCGGCCAGGCACATGTGAAAAAACGAAACCAGATCACCAATTTACATCATACACCAGAATAAACTTGAGATGGATTAAAAGCTTAAACCGTGCCACCATAAAAGCCCTAGAGAAAAACATAGGCAGAAAAATGGCACATATCTCACACAGCAATATTTTCACTGATATCTCTCCCATGGCAAGGGAAATAAAGGAACAAAAAAACAAATGAGACTACATCAAGCTGAAAAGCTGCTGCTCAGCTAAAGTAAACATCAGCAAAATTAAAAGGGAACCAAACATATGGGAAAACACATTTGCCAATGACACCTCAGATAAGGATTTGATTCTCCAAAATATAAAAAGAACTTACACAATTCAACACTAGGGACACAGATAGCCCAATTAAAAATGGGCAAAGGAACTGAACAGAGACTTCTCCATGGAGGACATACAAAGGGCTCATAGGCATATGAAAGAATGTTCAACATCACTAGCCATCGGAGAGATGCAGATTAAAAATGGCTGTTTTTATTGTGCTTACTAACATTTCAAATTAAGAACAAATGCCAGTCTTCTTGAAGATGTTATTAAATATCACTTATAACTGTTTTTATAATTTTAGTTTACACCACACAAAATAGAATTGCAAATATTTATTTTTAGTTATTTGCAGGATGTTATTTTCAAGTACTTTTTTAATTCCCTGAGTGATATTTGGGCCCAGATACTGATTCCATATTTACTAGAGTCACTTCTATGAGAAGAGATTATTGTTCTTTGTACTTATATAATTTTTTTAAAGATTTTTTTTTTTATTATTATTTCCAGAGAGAGGGGAAGGAAGAGAGGCAGAGAGGGAGAGAGACATCAATGTATGGTTGCCTTTCACTTGCCTCCAGCTTAGGATCTGGCTGGAGACCTGGCTTGCAACCTAGTTAGGTTGCCCTGGCTGGGAATTGAACCAGCAATCTTTGGGTTTGAAGGCTGGTAATTTTCCTATTTTTTACATAAAAACAATGGTAAAATATTTAGTTTTTCTTAGTTTATTTAAATAAAATTTATTTCCCTCTCATTCTCCAATTAACTTCCTTACTGACATTTGGCATAAATAAAACTTAGTCCATGAGAAAGTCGACATCAAAACTTTTATTACCATTTTTACATTGCTATATCTCAAGTTAAATGCATTATACTCATTAAAAATAGATTTATCCATTGATTACACTTCTTTTGAATATGCCTATGATCATTTTATTCAATAATTTTAATGGGATAACTTAATTAGAGATTTGGCCAATAGCATTAGGAATATTGCATGAAATTATACAAAGAGCTTTAAGCTTATTAAAGGCCTAATAATTTTTTTATATCTGCATTCTATATGTGTTCTGAATCAAGACTTGTAATACTGTTTACGTGGAACATTTCCATAAGTGAAGGTTGATGGTTCCTTAATCCATGTAGGAAGCAGCTGCTTTGTTACAATGGATGGGCACCAACTTTTTCCACACATTTTGGTTATTGCCTCTAAAGAACTTACTCTTTTTTTGTTTCAATAATACAGTAGTAGGACTGTTTCTAGGAATTATGAGTGACAATTATAAACTTCATCAAGTAAGTAATATCTATGACTATAGAAAAATTGAAAATGAAACATTTTTGTATCACCCATTAAGGAAAATAAATGAAATAATGAAACACAAAGAGAGGAAATAAGGCTTCATTGAACAAGGAGCTAGAGATGAAGGACACCTAATAATTTTACTAATGGAAAGTTCTGGAAAGAAGTAGTAAAAAATAGAGCCACTTTATAGATACAATGTGTTCACTAATAAAGTTAGAAAGTTGTTATTTAAAGGATAGCAATTTAATCATTTAAATTGTCCTATGTACTCTATGAAGTGCCAAATCAAAAGTAAGATGGTAAGGAAAGAGATGACTAAAACATAAAAGAAACAACAGCATAAATAAAGCTAAACAAATTCACATTAGATGAAGGGAAGTCCAAACTTGGCACTGTATCTAGAAATGTCTCTTGAAAAAATTAAATTTCAACTTATAATCAAAAAATTAAATATACTATATTGTTCATGTGAATAGCATACAAGAAATATAAAGGTTAAGAGATAACGTAACTTTTTTTTAATATGCCAGAATATAACTATTTCAGAACTCTAGGAAATTCTTAATATGCAAAAATGTGTTTGTTATTTACCCATTATAACTTACAAAAAGTAATTAAGAGAAGACATATCTTCATTCATTTAAATAATTTGAGACAAAATAAATTCTAATACTAGAGGGGAAACTAGGACAACAACAAAGAGTTAACCTGGTCTCAAAATGCAAATTATCAGAAAACAACAGATTATCTTTACATATTGTGACATTCACAAACAATTCCAACAGAAATATTTTTGAAATATTCAGACTTAATGTTTGTTAGATTTGTGCCTGGAAGAGGGAAGAAGTCAGGTGGACCAGTTCAAAGCTTTTATTGCAGCTCTTCACATGTATTAATGTATTCAATCTTCATAATAATCAAATAAAGTAGATATTAATATCATCATTTTACAAATGAGGAAACTGAAATACAGGAACATTATGTAAATTATCTAAGATCATATAGAGGACTAAAAGATGAGATTCACATAAGGTGGTCTGTATCCTTAACCATCACTCTTTATTGTCTCTCTTCATAAGATACCCAAGCTCACTTTATTCTTTTTGTGTTTCTACTAATTTTAAATTGTTTCTTGGAAAGAGAAAACATGTATTATCAAGCTTAAACATATATCATTAGTTCAGCCACAGTCACAGCCACAGCCAGAGCTGAACAGTTTAGTCTGTTAATCTTCAGACTCACAGAAAAAGCTTATGGCCTTGACAGAAGATACATTAAAATAAACACAGTAAATGGGGAGAAATGTTTTTCTGCCTCCTATAATTTCTGGGGCTTATCTAAAACTTCACTATCATTACTAGATAAATAGTTAAGTCTAATTTAATGTAAAAAACGTTTATCAAATTGATACTAACTATCAATGAATCATTTAACATTTGTGATTTAATTTGGTTTCTTTGGAAGCTCACTGAGATCTTATATCATTTTTATTATTTTTAATTTACAAATATTTTTACTATAATGTGAATAGAGGACCAAAGGACAAAAACAACTGTGTCACAAGTATTTAATAACTTTTATTATTTAATTTGTTTGTTTATTCTCTTGGCAAAATAATTTTGTCCTCTTTAAAGTGTTTCTACCTTGTGGTGCATCTGGTCATTTTAGCTTAACTATACATGAAATGCCAGCATTGGGTGGCCCTTTGTTCTCAATAAGCAAGAAAAATTACCTATGACTTTCCCATAGGCCCTTCATTAAATGTCTCTAACTTATCCTTACAGTTTTCAAATTAAGTCAAAGTTCTATAGGTACATTTTCCATTCTAACAAAAGAGAAAACATACAAAAAACAGTTTCTAATTGTAGGTCTTCCACTCCCAGATTTTATTATAGTATAAACTATCTTTTTGTTTTCTAATATAAACAAGGGAAAAAGTCAAACTTAAGCAAAAACAATGATTTGGCGTATATCTCAGATGTGCTTGACCAACAAATAAAAATAAAATATGGGAAAAATTATATTTCTGATCTTATGTATAATATAGAATCAAGATAAGTCAGTAAAATATATTGATCACTTTGCATGATGATTTTTTGTCTCTTTTATAAAATCTGCATTTTGTAGATATTTTCTTAAATGCATAAAATGGAAACTAAAGCTAAAATATTTTGGAAGTGCCAGTCAAGAAAGGATTTTGGAAATTCATTAAGTGCCTCTAAATGTGGTTAACAGGGTGTATGTGATCAGAATAAACAGACCTTGTGAGCTTGTAGCTTATTATGAAGAGTTTAACTTTTGTACTCGAGTCTCACAATAAGCATCTCATTACTTTTCATCCTCCTAGATTTTACTTCTTGAACTCCTCTCTGTAAACACTAATCATATAAAATTGAATATCCAGAAGATTAGCCATTTCAAGAGTCATATGTCCTGCCTTAGCAAAATATGCTAATATAGAAAATTATAAGAGATGTAGTTGTTTTTACTTTTTTAATCTTTTGCTCTTTTCCATTCAAGGCAGATGCCACCAGTAACTACTGAAATATGATTGCAGGCATATTATATAATATAGCAAACACTAAAAACTGTGATTTAGTTGAATCTTTCTTAGACTCCAAGATTGCTTCTACAACTCATATAATACTAACTTACATTCATGATAGATTTATTAAGGACCAGTGAAATATTAAATCCTTGCAGGTTATATTTTACATTAAAGATAAATTAAAACCATAAATTTAATTGTGCACAGATGAGCCCAATCTTAGCAAACAGTAATCAGGTACTGTTTAATTTTCCTGTACTAAGTAGATAGATTCATCAGGACTCACTGAGTCTCTCTAGTAATTTTCTGTATCCCTTGTATGTCTGAAATTTGTTTCATTAGAATCAGGTCTTACAACATAAGGCAAAGCACATTTTTATATTAAGGTATTAAGGAGAAACGATTACATTGCTATACCAATAATTTAATCTGAATATATATATATATATATATAAAACTATCTATCTATCTATCTATCTATCTATCTATATATATATATATCTGCTATTCTCTATAATGTCATACTTGGGAAGGAAAATATCTTTAAGATAGAATTTTACTATAATAAAGTCAATCTACTTAAATAGTTTAATAACAGAGTTTTATGTGAGTATGCTTAAGTTTAAAATGTACAGAAGTTAAAAAATATATTAGCCCAAGTTAAGTAAACTATTTTGTCAACAAATGATGTCATGAGCATTACTGAGTAAAGAAGATGTCAAAATAAAATGCTATGTAAAGTTAAAGGCACAGTATTAATAACAACTTATAGTCACACAAAATTATAAATGTAGTTTAGGATGGGAGTAGTTAACAGGGGAGTTCATCTGAACTACAACAAAGGAAGTCTTCAAACTGCCCTTTCAACAGGGCTGCTAATTATTCTTTTCATCTTTTTTTGTAACCATGAACTTCTTTAAAAAAAAATTAGTGGAATAACACAGTTGGTAATTTGCAGTGTGTTCTTTAGGCTGGCTAAGCTTCATGTGCTTTCCACGTCATCTTGTTTGTCAGGATGATCTACTGGAAAGCATATTCCTTTGCCACACTAGTCAACCTCTTGGGAGTGATAGCTTCCTCCTTGTCATCATTATTGGAAGCAGCTCCCTAGTTACTTCCCACTAACTCTCCTGCTGTGGTTGCTGCCTCCACCAGTGTGTCCACTGTGGCTAAGATGGCAACTTCTATTGAAGCTGGAGTTGCTGACATGATACTGTGTTGATAGCTTCTGGTACCAAATCCTTCACAGAATCTACTTTTTTAAGAATGTCTATGTTTCCTACCCTTATAGTGGCGTTCCTATATCACATTTTAAACAAGATGGCACTTCTTGTTTAGCTTCCACAAGAAGACCCAACAAATCCTTGATAATATTTATGTTCCTTTTGCTGAAGGACAAGGAGATAAGATCAAGAATTTCTATAAATTAGGTACAGCCAAGGTGATGTACATATCTTCAATATTATTTGGTAAGTCAAATTTGTAACTTGTTTTATATTTGAAATGTCCAGTGCTCTTACTGCTACTGCTATAGACACTAGAATTATGCTTTTTCTTAAGAGAAACTGGTGAAGGCCTCTATTCCCTCTCTCGCAATATCAGTTTTCATGGAGACCAGTAAAGTCATATCATTTGTGGAATAAAAAACCCCCAAGAGAATCTGCACCCATTTTGGTTTCCATAAACACTAAGGTAAGTGAATCCTTTCTTGCTGCATTTAGGAGGCCAAGCAGAAATGACTAACTCTGTATAATATTCTCAGAGAGTACTTCAAATCTTTCTATGACTATAAAGATACATTCATCATGCCCTGGCTGGTAGCACAGTGGATAAGGTGCCGGCCTGCAAACACAAAGGTCATAGGTTCGATTCCCCAGCCAGGGCACATAACCAGGTTGCAAACCAGGTCTCCAGCCAGGTCTATGGCTGGAGACAGGTGAAATGCAACTGTACATTGTTGTCTCTCTCCCTCTCTGCCTCTCTCCCTTCCCCTCTTTCTAAAAATAATGAAATAAAATCTTTAAAAAAAAAAGATACATTCATCAAAAAATTCATGAGCAAACATCTATATTTCCTTCAGCACAGCAAATACCTTGATGTGGTGACCTTCCTTTGTTGGCATAATATCTAATATCTTTTTTATATATATTCTACTTATTTTGATTTTCAACCTACGTATCTACCTTTGGGTCAGCTTTGTCCAATACCAAATATTTGTTGAAGTCTAATCCAATATTTTTCTATTCCATCATATTAAACATGTGTCTGGGAGAATTTCATGGTGACTGATGAGTAACTGGAACTACACCAATCTCCTCACAGGACCAATCTGGATTTACAACTTAATTGGAGAAAAATCATCTGGAATAACCAACGGAACATCATCTGGAAAGAAGCATTATAACCATGTACAGAACAGAAGAGACCACTTCATCACAACGTGACTGGTAGGAATTGCAGAGAGGCTAGAGTGTTGGCTGGGCTCCCACTGGCAGCAGCCAAAGGGATGGAATCAGAAACTCCACCCAAGAAGGGTGGGAGATGGGTTCTAAACTGCCAGATGGGCTTCCCAGCCTACAGCAACACAGCTGAGAGCTAAACAGCATCCAGCTGTGAAAATCAAAAAGCCACAGGGTTTACTAGCCTGAGACTGCTAGAGACAGAGAATTACTAAAGTGACCATGCAAGAAAATACATTGGCACCCACTTACCCTGGGCTCCAACAGAGGGAGGGCAGAGTGGATTGGAGATACTTAAGGAGAATTTGGAGCAGTGGCTTTGAAGAGAAAAATGAAAGAACAACTGAGGGGGTCCCCAGGTTGACTAATCCCCCACACCACAATTGGACTACAGTAGGCCAAGCAGCATCTGCCTGAAAGGATGATATAACCCCACCCATTGGAATCAATCTGCCCAGCCTAGTGATGCCTGAGCCTGGTGGCTGATCACAGATTGATTGGATTAAAATTAATCAATCTGGATGACCCAGCCCTGTCTGAGCCTGGCAGATTACAAACTGATTGCATTACAACTGAATTAATTCACCCTGCCCAGTGGTGCCTAAAGGGACCACTGATCACAGATCAATTGGATGACAACTGAACTACCTACACTTGACAGCTAAGCACAGATCAATTGGATTAAAAACTGAAGGGCACAGACAAAGACTGGATCTCTGGCTGGTTCCAATAGGCTGACTAGGCACAGACTATGGAATGATCTGATGTCACCAGAGGTTGACCCAGAAAGTAAAGAAAGTGTATCTCTACACCACAGAAGGTCACACAATTCAATAAAAAGCCCAATCTAAAAAGCAAAAGCAAAAGCAAATAAGAAAAGACACCTAAAAATTGGGAGAAAAAGAAATAGTCTGTCACCGAAAGGAAAGGAGGAAAGCTCACTAAATGAAATAGAGGCAAGGAAACTATCAGATGCAGAATTGAAAATAATGATGACAGAGAAGCACAATAAGCTCAGTGAGCTCAAAAAGAATTACAAACAACTCTAGGGGAGCAATTGCAGGGAAGCTACAAGGAAATTACTGAGAACTATACCAACATTAAAAAGGGCATAGAAACTATCAATAACAGCCAGGTGGAAATAAAGAATACACTTTCCAAGTTGAAGAATACAATAGAAGGAATCAAAAGCAAGCTATAGAAAGCAGAATATTAGATTAGAGGGCTGGAGGATAACATAGGAAAATATTCCCAGGTAGTGCAATAAATGGGAAAAAAGACTGAAAAATAATGAAGAGGTTTTAAGAGAGCTGCAAGACAACATAAAATACAATAATATTCATATTATAGGGCTTCAAGAAGGAGGAGAGAAACAAGAGATAGAAAACCCATTTGAAAAAGTAATGACAGACTACTTCCCTAACTTGAGGAGCAAAAATGTTACTTAAGTTCAGGAACCACAGAGGGTCCCAATAAAGACAAACCCAAACAGATCCACAACAAGACATGATAATTAAAATGGCAAATTTCAAAGACAAGGAGAGAATCCTAAAAGCATCAATAGAGAAACAGCTAATAACATATAACGGGGCTCTGATAAGGTTATCAAATGATTTCTCCATAGAACACTATAAAACAGAAGGGAATGAAAAAGAATATTCCAAGTAATGGAAAACAAAGGCCTGGAAGCAAGAATACTCTATTTATCAAGGCTCTCATTCGAAATGAAAGGTGAAATAAGGTGTTTCCCAGAAAAAGAGAAGGCTAAAAGAATATATCTCCACCAAACCAGCATTGCAAGAGATGCAAAAGGGCCTGCTTTAAAAAGATGAAGAAACAGAGAGAGACAGAGAGTAACACAGGTACAAAGGGAAAAAATGTCAATGAGTAAGTACCTGTCAATAATAACCTTAAACATAAATGGATTAAATGCACCAATCAAAAGACAGGGTAGCTGAATGAATAAGAAAACATGACCCACATATATGCTATCTTCAAGAGACCCACATCAGAGCAAAAGATCAACAAAGACTGAAAGTGAAATGAAAGAAAAACACATTTCAAGCAAATGACATTAAAGAAAGGCTGGGATAGCACCACTTATTAAAAAAAAAAAATAGATTTTATAATGAAGGCCATAAACAGAAAAAGGCCATAATACTCATGGGAGCAATCCATCAATAAGATATAACACTTGTAAACATGCATGCACCCAACATAGGAACACCCATATATATAAGGAAAATTTTGGAGAACATCAAGAAGTGTATGGACAGTAACAAACTAGTAGTACGGTATTTTGATACCACATTATAAACAATGAACAAGTCTTCCAAGCAAAAAAACACAAAAGACTTTGTAGCATTGAACAACACTCTAGGTGAAATGGACTTAACTGATATATAAAGATCTTTTCACCCCAAAGAAGCAAAACACACATTCTTTTCAAATGCACATGGAAATTTCTCTAAGATAGACCACATGGTAGGACATAAGACAAGCCTACACAAATACAGGAAAATTGAAATCATACCAAGCATCTTCTCAGATCATGATGGCTTGAAACTAGAAACCAACCTCAAGGAAAAACCAAAAACATTCTAATTCATGGAGATTGAATAACATTCTATTAAGTAAGGAATGGGTAAATAATGAGATCAAAGGAGAAATAAAAAAGTATCTGTCAACAAATGAAAATGAATACACAACAGCCCAAAATCTATGGGATACAGCAAAGGCAGTCCTCAGAGGGAAATTCATAGCAATACAGGCCTACCTAAAAAGGTTAGAAGAAGTTTATACAAATAACCTAATTATAAAATTACAAGAACTAGAGGATCAATAAACAAAGCCCAGAACAAGTGGAAAGGAGAATATAATCAAGATCAGAGCAGAATTAAATGACATAGAAACTAAAACTACAATTCAAAGAATCAATAAATCCAGGAGCTTGTTGTTGAAAAAGATAAAAAAAATTGAAAAGCCTTTAACCAGACTCATCAAGAAAAAAAGAAAGAGGACCCATATAAACAAAATCAGAAAAAACAGAGGAGAAATCACAACTGACACCACGGAAATATAATGGGCCATAAGAAATTACTACAAATTACTATACAACAAGAAATTTAACAACCTGTGGGCGAAATGGACAAATTTCTGTAAATGTATAATCTACCAAAACTGAGTCAAGAAGAAGCATAAAGCTTGAATAGATGGATAACAACTAGTGAAATTGAAGAGGTAATCAAAAAACTCCCAGCACACACGAGTCCTGGTTAGGATGGCTATAAAGGTGAATTTTACCAAACATTTAGGGGAGAACTAACTCCTATCCTCCTCAACCTGTTCCAAAATATCCAAGAAGATGGAAGACTCCCAAACTCTTTCTATGAGGCCAGTGTTATTCTAATCCCAAAACTAGGTCAAGATACAACAAATAAAGAAATCTACAGGCCAATACCTATGATGAACATAGATGTCAAAATTCTCAACAAAATATTGGCAAACCAGAACCAGCAATACATTAAAAAGATAATACATCATGATCAAGTGGGATTTATCCAAGGGATGCAAGGCTAGTACAACATTCAGAAATTGATAAATATAATACACCAAATAAACAACTTGAAAGACAAAAACCATATAATTAAATCAATTGATGCTGAAAAAGCAGTTGATAAAGTACAGCATCCATTTATAATAAAAACACTCAGCAAAATGGGAATAGAGGGAACATATATCAACACGATAAAGGCCATATATGACAAACCTGCAGCAAACATACTCAATGGGAAAAAACTAATAGCTTTCTCCCTAATATCAGAAAAAAAACACAAGGCTGTCCGCACTCTATTTCTATTCAACATCACTTTGGAACTTCTAGCCATAGCAATCAGATAAGAAAAAGGAACCAAAGGCATTAAAATTGGAAAGAAGGAAATAAGCTGTCATTCTTTGCAAATGGCATGATAGTGTACATACAAAACTCAATGGACTCCACCAAAAACCATTAGATCCAATAAGCAAATTTAGCAAAATAGATGAATATAAAGTCAATATTCAGAAATAAAAGGCATTTTTGTATACCAACAATGAAACATTAGAGGTAGAAGCTAGAAAACAAATCCCATTTACCATAGCAACAAGAAAAATTATGTATTAAGGAATAAACTTAACCAAGGAGGTAAAAGACTTGTATTAAAAAAAATCAAAGAAAACTGAAGAAACAAATTACAGGAGATACAAATAAATGGAAGCCTGTATCATGTTCATGGTTGGGAAGAATTAACATCATTAAAATGTTCATACTACCCAAAGCTATCTATAGATTCAATGCAATCCCTATTAAAACACCAACGACATATGTCACAGATCTAGAAAAATTACTTCAAAAATTTATACGGAGCCAAAAATGACCACAAAAAGCCATAACAATCTTGAGAAAGAAGAACAAAGTAAGAGGAATCACAATGCCGGATAACAAATTATACTACAAGACCACTGTAATCAAAATAGTCTGATACCGATATAAGAATAAATATATAGATCAATGGTATAGAATAGAGAGCCCAGAAATAAACCTAGGATTCTATGGTCAATTAATATTCAACAAAGGGGGAAGGCACATAAAATAGAGTGAAAATAGCCTGTTCAACAAGTGGATTTGGGAAAACTGGACAGGGACATGCAAAAATTAAGCTAGACCACCAAATTATACCATACACCAGAATAAACTCAAGATGGACAAAGCACATAAATATAAGCCATAACACCATAAAAATCCTCGAGGAAAACATAGGAAGTAAAATTTCCCACTAAGCAATATTTTCACTGATATTTCTCCAATAGCAGAGGAAATAAAGGAATTGTTTATTTCCAACTAAACTAAACAAACTGAAATGTGTCTGCTCAGCTAAAGAAAACATTTGTAAATTAAAAGGGAACCAACTGTATGGGAAAACATTTTCCAAAAATACCTCAGACCAGGGTTTGATCTCCAAAATATAAAGAATTTATATAACTCAATACCAGGGAGACAGACAGCCCAGTTAAAAAATGGGCAAAGGACTTGAACAGACACTTCTCTGAGGAGGACATACAAAGGGTTTAAAGGCATGTAAAAGAAGGCTCAACATCACTAATCATCAGAAAGATGCAAATTACACCACAATAAGATTTCACTTCACACTTTTTAGAATGACCTTCATTAACAAATCAACAAAAAAAAATAAGTGCTGGCAAGGATGTGGAGAAAAGGGAAACTTGGTGCATTGTTGGTGGGAATGCAGACTGGTGCAGCCACTATGGAAAACAGTATGGAATTTCCTCAAAAAAAAAAAAACCCAAAAAACTAAGAATGGAACAACCTTTTGAACCAGCAATTTCACTGCTAGGCTTATACCTGAAGAACCTAAAACAACAATTCAGAAAAACCTACGTACCCCTATGTTCATAGCAACACTGTTTATAATAGCCAAGTGCTGGAAACAGCCTAAGTACCCATTAGTGGATGATTGGATCAAAAAACTCTGATACATTTACACAATGGTAAATTTATACATTTACAGCAAAAAGACAACATGACAACATAAATGGAACTGGAGAGTATTATGCTTAGTGAAATAAATCAGTCAGTGAAAGGCAAATAACATGATCTGACCCAATACAGGAGATTGCTAAACAAAAGAAACAAACAAGCAAAATAAAACCTGAGGCATGGAAACAAGGAACAGACCTTCAGTGTGCAGAGGTGAGGGGAGAAGGGGAGAAAAAAATCAAAAAAGGGGAGCAGTTTATACTAGTTTATACTAGTCAAGGAACCAGTATAAATGACCCATGGACAAGGACAACATGTGGCATTCTCTGTGTGAGTGGGGATAGGGACAATGTCGCAGGGGAAAGCAGTGTGTGTGTGTGTGTGTGTGTGTGTGTGTGTGTGTGTGTAAATGTAATACAACAATAAAATAATAATAATAAAAATTTACAGAAGAAATTTAGTGAGCTCAAAATTTTTCACATAAAATTTGAATACTAGGTATATTAGTTCAAGTGCTATAACTGGGTTCAAGTGACCATAAACTGGGTATTTTAAACAATAAATATTTGTTACTGTTCTGGAAGCTTGGATGTTCAAGATCAAAGTGCTTGCATAGCTGGTATCTGATGAGAGCTCTTTTTCTGGCTAACAGTTGCCTTCTTCCTTATATGTTCACATGGGAGGGAGTAGAGAGACTCATGTCATTTCTTACAGAAATCCTATTCATGAGGGCTCCCCCCTCATGACCAAATTATTTTCCCAAAAGCCTAATCTCCTGTTACTATCATACTATCACATTTGGAGGTTCAATTCATTAATTTGGGGGTTGGGAGGTGTATATGTTCAGTCCATAACATTGCATATGTTTTATAGGTAAAAATACACAGGTTCTTTAAAAAGTATCCCATGTTTAGAAAGTGGCAAATATTGTTGTGTGTCTCTGTACTGACATGGATTAGACCTGGAATTATACAATAGGATGGTGAGAATACATGTTAGAAAGATTGACTAAATAATTATTCTCTGAATTGGATATTTCTTCTTTGAAGGCAATCATTTTTTAAATTATGAATTAAGCAAAAATAGATCAAAACCTATGTCATTTTTCTATAAATAAAAGTCAGTTGTCAATGTTAAATAATTTGAGGATATTCTCACTAAATGTAACATAAAGTTGGCAATTTCTTTCATGAGTAAATTCACATTTAGAAATATTTTATCAACAATACATATAATGACACTATAAGACATTAAATACATCCCTGTATTGCAAATCCACCCTGTGAGGAAGATATATGTAGTCAGACCATAGGTGGTATTTTGGAATAGCTTTCAACATTGGACAATAGGCTGGGGACAAATTTAACTACTGGTTTTCATTAAGCCAATGACAAAAGGAGATGGTTATACATGATCTACCTGGTTACCTTTTAAGTTTTGAAATGGCCTTTTGAAAAGAAAACTGGCTCTCTATGGAAAATATACCAAGAATAGGAGCATAAGTTAAAATAAATTAGAGCCACTATTAAAATGGATTAAAACATTCAAAAGAAAAGACTACTTAAAATAGTACTCCCAAAGTTTTATAATTCAATACAAGGAAGTGTGAAGTTTCTATCTGTCCTATAACACAGGGGTTTATAAGAATTATCTATTGAAATATCAAGTATATTACAAAATTTGAAACACCAAGAACTCCCACAAACTTGGGAGCAGAGGAGAGCAAGAGGGAGAAGAGAAGGGCCCCAGGGAAAACAGCTTAGTCTCTGAAAGTTCATTCAGGTGGGGACTGTGGGTGGGCCCACAGTGAGGGCAGCCTCTCTTCATGATCCCCAAGGAGCTGCAGGCCCTCCTCCAAACTTAGCAGGCATTTTTGGCTCAGATGCTTCTGAAGGCCATGGCAATGCCAGATACCCTCTTGACCTGCATCCCAGGTGGAGAGAGCTGTGGCGGTTTGCACACATCCATTGTCTGCTGCACCAAGTCCTCTCACCTGCACACGTAGTGTGAGTTTCTGGCCCTGCTCTCACCTGAAGTCACTTGTGTCCACCCTCTGGCTCATTGTCCAAGCCACCTGGCCAGCCTCCCTGGAGCTCAGCACCTTCACATTCAGCATTTAAAATGTAGCCCTAACCTGGCTGGTGGCACAGTGGATAAGGCACAGGCCTGTGAAACCAAAGATCACTGGTTCGATTCCCAGCCAGGGCAACATAACTAGGTTGCAAGCCATGTCTCCAGCCAGGTCCGTAGCTGGAGGCAGGTGAAAGGCAACCATACACTGATGTTTCTCTCCCTCTCTGCCTCTCTCCCTTCCCCTCTTTCTGGAAATAATAAATAAAATTTTAAAAATAATAAAATTAAAAAATAAATAAATAAAATGTAGCCCTGGCTGGTGTGGCTCAGTGGGTTAGGGTTAGTCCCCCAAGCCAGAGTCACTGATTCCTGGTCAGAGCACAAGCCTGGCCAGTTCCCTGACTGGGGACCTACAAGAGGCAACAGATTGATGTCTCTCTCTGTCCCTTCCCCTCTCTCTAAAATATATTGAAAAATAAATAAAGTAGATTTTGAAAATAAAATTTTAAATAATAAATGCGAAATGTGCAGTCGAATCTCCCCAGTGTCTGCCTATGGCCCTGCCTTGGACATCCACAACTTTAAAAATTATGTGGGCTTGACTCTTGTTTTTTTGGTGATGCTGTTTCTATGTGGCTGGCTGACAACATATACATTTCAAAATAAACCTGAGTACCCTCCTACCACCCCCTGACGGCCATGGCTGGGAGCAGAAGGAGAGCCTGGGGTCTCACCATCCGGCTGTACAGCTTGTGGGCAGCTGGTGCAGCTGCTGCTATGGATGGAGGAGCCCCCAAGGCCACGCTGGAGTGCTGGGTTGTGGGCGGTGGTCCTGGACTCTGGACCGGGTAAGGGAGTGGTCCTCCCTGAGGCCAGGCTGGCTGGGGGAATTCCCATCATTGAACCCAGGCTGACTTGGGGTATGGCCATCTTTGACCACAGGCAGCTTGGAGCAAGGGCCATCCTCATCTCTAGGCTGAGTGAGGGAATGATTGTTCTTGCTCCCAGGCTGTTGGGGAGTGCTGGTCAGGGGACTGGGTGTCCTGGCTTCCAGGGTACTAGGGGCAAAGGCCATCTTCTTTTCCAGACTAGGTGAGGGAATGATTGTTCTTGCTTCCAGGCTGGGTGGGGAACTGGCAAACTTACTCAATTTCAGACCCAATGCCTGAACCCCCTGGGCAATGGAAAGACTATTGGAACCAGAGGAGGGGCAGGGCCTTAATGGTACAGCCCTTCCTTTTATTTTTTTGTGTTGTGCAGGATCATGTATGTGCCCATGATGTTGTTATATTTTCACTCCAACAGGGACTTCTCTATCTCTTCCTTCTGAAATCCAAGGTTTTCCATTACTTTGCTGACCTGAGAGTCAATGTCACTCCAGTCAATGTCACTGTATGGCCTCACTTCCTGCTGGCCCAGGCTGAGTCACACATTTTTCAAGATATCCACTTTAGTTGGGGTCAACATTCAGTAATTTTTTAAATAGTTCTACAACTTCAAAGACAGGGAAGCAAGTACAAGCAACTTCCCCTTCATTATCTGTTGCTTCTGCTTCTCAAAGTTCTTTCCTGAAAATAGCAGCCTCCCCATCACCATTCCATAGAGAATCACCCCCAGACTCCAAGCATCCACCCAGGGCCATCACAGGGCTGGTGCTGCAGGATCTCCGGGGCCATGTATTTTAAGGTGCCACAGAAGCCTTGCAGTTTATGGTCTGAAAATTTGATGCTCAGGCCAAAATCTGCCAGTTTGATGTTTTGCTCATGGCTTAGAAGGATGTTCTCCTGCTTCAGGTCCCTGTGCATGATCCCCTTCATGTGGCAATGCTGGACCACTGACACCATTTGCTGGAATACTGGCCAGACTTTCTCCTCAGTGCTGCAGCTGTAGGGCTGGATATAGTCAAATAAGGCCCCTCCTCTCACAGGCTCCATGAAGAGAAATGTTTGGCCACAGGTGACAACCATCTCAGATAACTGGATGATGTTAGGGTGACTCAGCCTCTTCAGAAACTGATCTTCCTGAAAAATGTTAGAGAACTCCTGCCTACTGATTTCACAGCCACCTTGTTGCTGGTCAAAATGTGCCAGGCCAACCACACCTCAGCAAAGGACCCCTGGCCAATGGTGCTCAGGGATAGGTAGCCACCAACACGGTGCACCTTGTTGGCAGAGAAGGCTGCCAAGTCACTGGATGTGGTGGCTTCAAAATAAAAACAATAAAATAAATAATGTTTTTAAAAAATAGAGAACAAAATTTAAAAAACAAGATATTAAAAGGAAAATGAGAAAAAATAAAAATAACAAAAAAGTGAGAAAAATTAAAAATATAAAACTAAATAAAATTAAAATTAAAATGTGAAAAAGAAAGTAAAGAACTGGAAAAAGCAAAACAATTTAAAACAACATAAAACAAAAAGATTAAAAATCTAATAAACAGAAAATATGCACGCTTGACCAAACCTAACAAGTCACCACTGTCAGCTTCCTGGATTCTCCTGGAGAGACCCCCAGCCCCTCCAGGAGCTTACCCAGCAGTGGTCTGTGACGTAACAATGGCACCTTATGAGGTTAGGATGGGGATAGGCTACAGCAAAATTAAAAGGGAACCAACTGTATGGGAAAATGTATTTGCCAATGATACCTCAGACAAGGGTTTGATCTCCAAAATAGATTTCAAAAAACTTACATGACTCAACAACAATAAAAATAAATAATAAATCAGAAAAAGAAGTACATAAATAAATAACCAAACATGCCTGGGAGAAGATACTAACAAGTGATATCCATGTTCTGTATCTCATGAGCACCACCATAATCAAAGACTAACTAGGTCTGTATGAAGAAGTTTTCTTCTTTATAGACCATTACTGCTAACTATCTTGTTGCTGTTAATGCCAAAGAGATTAAGTTATGTGCAGCACCATATCTTTCTTTTTCCTGATGGCCCTCAGAGTCTCACCTGGAACATACGAATGTCTGACTTAAGACTGGCAAGAAAAATGCTGCATTTTTCCAGATGCTGTTTGGGCGCAACTATCCAATGACTTTTGTCTTTGATAATAGGAGTAGAATTCTTTAGCACTGGAATTGGGTGAGAATAACAAGTAAACTCAATGTTTTCCATCATCTTAGCCTATCTCAACATCACTGAACCTTTCAATATGTGTGGGGCAGTTATTATCTGTTGCCTCTATTGAAATACCATATTTCTCCAAGCTAATCTCAGTCTTATCTCCAGAAAAATGTTCATGTGACAAGTTTCACTTTATGGCAGTGAGTTTGACTACTCATCTTCACCTGATTTGTCACACCAGTGACTGTTTTCATCAGCATGCTCAAATTTGCCAAGCCAATTACCAACATGTTGCCAATACTGGCATAGACACTTCATCCAAGATTATCAAACTTTACCTTTGATCCACTTCCATGATCACTAAAGAAACTAGGCATTCCTCCATAAATCTCAGAGGTCCAAAACTGCTGCATACATCCTTATCTTTATCAAAACTCCACCCTGAACTCTTTATTCTAAGCTAATTTTGTAACATCTTTGTTCTTTGAGTGAGAAGAATAGTTTGTCCTTTGTTGTCTCTATGTCATCCACTCTATCTCAAGAGTGTAGACATGGGCCAGTGAACTGCAGGTCCAGCCTGAGCACTTCCCTACTGCCACAGAAGAATCAGAATCTTCCACTGCTGGGTGAGAGTGCTCGATTCACAGAGAATATCTTCTTACCAGAGAAGTATGGCTTTCTAAAATATTTAGAATTTTACCCTGGCTGGTGGCAGAGTGGATAAGGTGCTGGTCTGCAGACCCAAAGGTCACTGGTTCGATTCCCAGCCAGGGCACATAACCAGGTTGCAAGGCAGGTCTTCAGCCAGGTCTGTAGCTGAAGGCAGGTGAAAGGCAGCCATACATTGATGTCTCTCTCCCTCTCTGCCTCTTTCCCTTACCCCTCTCTCTGGAAATAATAAATAACATCTTTTAAAAAATAATGTTTAAAAAGAAAAAAAATTTAGAATTCTATCTAATGAGGGTCAAAAGAAATATTTTTGAACAACTTACAATTTAAAAACTAGTTGTAGGACATTATCTCCCAATAAGAATCAGGTAAGGCTAAGCAAAGTATTTAATATAGGCACAATGTAATGTTTTATATATTTTAAAATTGATTCTAAAGTATTTAACTTTAAAATAATCTCAGATTTATTTAATTAACAATCTCTAATTATTCTATAATTTCAGAGCACCTATTATATAAATTTCAGTCAAAAAGCCTGATTAAGATTTTACAACTTGTTTTTGTTGCTTGTTTATTCTATTCTAAGTTAAAGTGTGACTTAATGGTCTATGCTTTTCTGTGATAAGCAATTAATGTAAGGGTTGGGCTACTAAGCCAAGAACTGTGAATTCACTTTATGGTTTACATTTAGCATAATGAAACAAAGTAATAGTGCAAAGTCAAAACGATACTTTTAGAGAAAGCTATGAATTCAAATTTTGCCCATAAATGATTTTGTATCAAACATTATTGCAGTTTGAATAACTAAAACAAAGTGGATCTGGGACTACATTACACAAACAAACAATCATCATGGCTAATCCTTCTTGACATAGTCCAACTTAAATGATGACAAGTTCAATAAGCCTCTTCATCCATAAGTGGAAAATACAACATTTGTAAATGTTATATTAATAGATTTCCATGATCCTGATTTTATTTTTTAAATTTAGGTCTCAAGATACAATGCAAATAAATAATATGATGACCAATATAAAATATATTGTTTTATTAGTGATCTTTATTGAATTACATACAAATGACATATAATCAGTTTTTATATACTTTTTATTTCTTTGCAATTGATAAAGGATAATAAAGTCTAAGGTTTCAGAATAATGTGATTTTAAAGCTATGAAAGATCTATAAAAATGCATATTCATTTCATTACAGATGAAGGAGCTAGCTGATTTGCCTATATTAAATTTGATATTTAATGACAAGTTTGAGAGAATTAGTCAAGATACCTGATTCCATGTTAATTATGTTTTTCTCTGCAAGATACAGCCTTTCTTTTTTAACTAACAGTAATGAATAATGAAGCAGTATTTCACGTGGATACTATTATTCTTTTAATGAAACCTTCTCTGCTTTATAACGATTATGTCTCCTGAATTAACTGGAAAAATAAATATCAGATTTAATCTTTTTCTTTTGAGTATACAGTTTTCTCAAACTCCACCTTTTGTGATTATTTTTGCCTCTACTAAAACCCATTGAAAACAAAAAATAAATTTATCTTCCCCAATAGATATTCAGAGATTTCCCAGGTATAAACACAGTGAAAGGCCTCAAAAAGATAAAACAGGTGCTTAAAATTTTGTGTTTGGTGGGAATTTAAGCATATTTGGTAAAGATCATTTAAGTATGTGAATATTACAAACTTTTTTTTCTCATATGGATTACCTCTGAGTAGGACAACAAGAGGAGGAAAGGAAGGTCAAGTTTTAGTTCTATGAATGAAGCTTCTTCCTTTCTTCTTTCCTCCTCTCCTTTGTCTCTCTCTCCTGCTTTCTTTCTCTTCCTTCTTTTCTTTTTGCCTTGCTTTAAAATAATAATCCAAAGTAAATATGCTGGAACATACTGGATGGTATTTTATTTTTTTATAGTTTTTATAAGCTGTAATATAACATAATTGAAAATAATTAAAAAATGTTTAATAAAAACAATGTACACTAGTTTCTAACTATTAAAATTGACAGAAAAGCCCCTGGCTGGTAGCACAGTGGGTAAGGCGCTGGCCTGCGAACCCAAAGGTCGCAGGTTCGATTCCCCAGCCAGGGCACATAACAAGGTTGCAAACCAGGTCTCCAGTCAGATCTGTGGCTGGAGTCAGGTGAAAGGCAACCATATATTGATTGATGTCTCTCTCCTTCTCTGCCTCTCTCCCTTTCCCTCTTTCTAGAAATAATGAAATAAAAACATAAATAAAATAAAATAAAATTGGCAGAAAAGATAGCTATATAATTTTAGAAGAGAAACTAAAGTGAGAAAAACTTCCACATTCACTCTAGCTTAAGTTTATTTCTTGAGCTTTAAACCCTGTAAATGAAGTATCAGAACATTCCTCCTTAGGTTTATTTAAATACGTAACAAACATTCACAAGATTGTATAGCATGAGATTTAATTGAAAGAGATTAGTGGTCCCCTGATTCCCTGAACTCACTAGTTTGTTCAACTAAAAAGAACTAGAAAGATAAAAAAAAAAATAATAATAAGTCCTCAGGCTAGTTATAGTTATATCTATATTTCTCAAATTATAGATATTCCTAAAATAAGCATACTAGCTGTAAAAAAGAAAAAAAAAAAAAAGCAAAAACAATTAAAGTTCACAAATTCTTCAAATACTTGGATATCTATCCCATTGATAATTAGGCAACCAGTCCCTATATTATCACTGAGTGGGAGGTGGATCAGTTAAGGAATCTTCCTAAAATCTGCATATTGTCAGATTATTAAAACTATTTTCTTCATAGCACCAGGATTTAAAGCTGTATGTTTAGGTACTTTCAAATTATGGTTCCTTAGTCTTTGTAATTATTTCTTCAAGCTCAAAATAATAGTAAGTCATTACTTGACTTCCTAGATAATGGTTTACAAAGTCATTAGATTATTATTATATTAATTTTATTAATACATAACAGATTAACCTATGCTGATGAAAAACTCTACACCCTATGTAATTCCAAGGATATTCTTAGACAAGGCAAGGTCACGTCCATCAGTCAACTCCTGCTCTACAATGTCATATTTGGTTAGCTTCCCTAAATTAAGTTGTCAAAAAACAATATAATAATGCAGTTTTATCTTTTCCTTTCTAATTCTCCCTGGTCTTGTTTTCTTTTTTATCTTCTCAAGTTCCAACTCCTTTGATTTTACTGGCTGATTACAAAAGAAATCATCAAGCATTTATAGAGCCTCTACTGTATGTTCCACAATGTGCTAATAACTTTTTCAAACATTTCATTCTTTTGACCTTTGTAGCAGTTTTATACACTCATTAAACATCCAGCATTTCAAATAAATAATTTGAATTACAGAAAAATAAAGAATGTGCCCTGGCTGGTGGCACAGTGGATAAGGTTCCAGCCTGCAAAACCAAAAGTCTCTGGTTGGATTCCCAGCCAGGGCACATAACCAGGGTACAAAGCAGGTCTCCAGCCAGGTCCATAGCTGGAGGCAGGTGAAAGGCAACTATACATTGATATCTCTCTCCCTCTCTGCTTCTCTCCCTTTCCCTCTCTCTGAGAATAATGAATAAAAATCTTAAAAAATAAAAAATAAAAATAAAGAATGTTAATCAAAGTCAAAGTAATTTATAGATGAGGATTTGGATTCAGATTTTCTGACTATAAATCTGTAATACTATAGGCACCTCCATTAACATAGGTGCCTTTGTTAGTTTTTTTACTTTACGTCTGTATTTCTTTATAGTGATGTATTCTGATATCAGAATACATCTGATGGGGAGGGGTACAGAGGGGAGCAAAAAGGGGATGGATGTAATACAACAACAATAAAATTAAAAGAAAAAAAATAAAAAATAAAAACAAAACAAAACAAACAAACAAAAAAAAGAACACATCTGATATCTGCTTGGTCTTTTGGATCTTTTTTTCTTTCTTTCCTCTTTTTTTCTTTACTTCTTTCATTTCCTTTCTCTTTTCTTTTCCCTCTTTTTCTTTTCCTTCCTTTTCCTTTTCTTTTCACCAGTCTCAATATGATAATGTATGTGTCTTAAAAATATAAATCTTTGGCATGAGAGGTAGGACAGTATTAATATTTTTATAATGAATTAGAATGGTATATATACCATAAAATGGTATAAGATATATATCATAAAATCTCCATTCTTTTTTTTTTTTTTTTTTAAGATTTTATTATTTTGAGAGAGAGAGGGGAAGGGAGAGAGGCAGAGAGGGAGAGAGACATCAATGTGTGGTTGCCTTTCACCTGCCTCCAGCTACGGACCTGGCTTGCAACCTGATTATGTGCCCTGGCTGAGAATTTAACCAGCAACCTTTGGGTTTGCAGGTCTTATTCACTGGGCTACCAGCCAGGGCTAAATCTCCATTCTTGCTGATAAAATATAATTCAGGATTTATTTCTACTACCTTTATGTGCTTTTTCTGCCTTCTGAGTATAACAGAAGTTAATTGGCTGAATTATATAAACTATGTGCATGGTGGGGTCAGTGTTAATATCCAGTTTATTATGCAGTAAGTAGGCATGCAAATACAACCTATTGGTAATTTGCCTGAGGTCAGGCAGAAAGTCTCAATGTCAAATGCAAACATAGCAAAGATGAAAGTTATTTTCTTTTCTTTCTGTTAAGCCCTTACGTCCCTTTAATATTGATACACAATTGATTTATTGTACCAAGATTCATGAGTTATATGTATGAAAAAAAAGGCCAAGCTATTAAAACAATTTACTTGAGTTTATACAAGTCATCTTCTGTCTTTGTCCATTCAGGATATTACAACAAAATGCCACAGATTCAGTGGCTTATACACTATAGATATTTCTTTCTTACAGCTCTGAAATCTCAAAATCTGAGATCAAGATGCCAGCATTATCAAGTGACAGTTCTTATTACATTCTCACATACAGAAGAGGCTAAGGATGTCTCTGCAATCTCTTTTATAAGGCACAATTCCCACTCATCAGGGGCCCACTATCATGACTTAAGCACCCCTGAAAGTCTCCACCCTGTAATGCTATCACCTTAGGGGTTAGAATTTCAACATGCTGATTTAGGAGGCACACAACATTTAGGCCATAGCCATAGCATCTATTTACACACACACAAAAGAAACTAGAAACTTTGGGATTTCTCATTTGTCTTATATTTGGCTGCCTATAGGGAAGTTACTTATCACTATAATGTGCTTTCCAATATCTTAATCTAGTATGCTACATTTTTTCTGTCAGTTTTATTATGAGACCCATTAGATTACATAAAGATCAGAATTTCAGCTATTTAGAAGGTATTCATCAATAGTAACAATAGCTTTTGCCTCTCTTTAATTAGTTATGCTACCCTTTTTAGCTATAAAATTTAAGGAGGTACTATTAAATGTTTTTAATTACCCACTGGTAAATTATACGCACCTAGAAAAGAAATTGTACCTGTTTTATTTGCACTGAATCCCCTTAAAGTGGATTTCTAGCACATAGTACAATTTTAGTGAACTTTTACTAAATAAATAATAATTCTGAGATTTCTGGTTCTGCACATAAGGAACTTGAAAGTTCCTTGTGTCTGAACAAGTGAAAAGTTGAACAGACTGATATCACCAACTCTTTTAGAATCCCTAGGCAAGATGAAGACACAAAGCAAACCACTACCTCCATGAGGCAATAGGCTTATAAATAAATACAGAGAACAAAACCGTACCAGATCAGAGTCTTACACAGTTTAAACTTCAGTGCGAGCTCAATGTGGACAACTATGCAAATGAAAACCCCATGGGGATTCTGGATTTAAGGAGGCCTTCGGCAATGAAAGATTTACCTCCAGAGTTCAACCAAGTTTTCGGTACTAAAAACCGGAGAATCCCTCTTGCTTCAGGCAAGGAAGGAGAAAAAGAACTGTTTTGAAATACACCAGAGTCCACTCTTCTTCTCACAAAGCTTGCTCTCTTGTGAAACAAAACGAGTTAAGCAGGGCCTAGCCTCGGGTAGTATGAAAACCCCACCGAGAGAGAGAAAGGAGAAACCCAATTCTAAGCTACTGTAGTCAACCTCTCCCACCTAAGGGGTGGGGATAGGAAAAAAAAATTAAAACGCGTGTTAAGTTCAGAGTCCAGAGACACAGGTTCAGTAAAAGGCAGGCATAATCAGAGTCACACAGAACGCTGCCCCTCCCTCCCACACACCTCACCCCAACGTTACTGAAGGCCGGTTCATAGCAATTCCTTTTTACCAGTCCGTTGTGTCTGAATCTAGGAAATATGTAAGACGTACCAGAAAGTGCAAAGACATTTCAAAAAACAAAAGAAACACCACTTAAAGAGAACAGATATCATAATTAGATATAACAGGGATGTTGGAATTATCAGAGAAAATGTAGAACAACTATGACTACTCTGCTAAGGGCTATTGTGGATAAAAGAGCATGCAAGAACAGTTGAGCAGTGTAAAAAGAGAGATGGAATTCCTGAGAGGATCAAAAGAAATGTTAGATATAAAAATCACTGTAGCAGAAGTTTTTGTTTGTTTGTTTGTTTGTTTGTTTGTTTTAATGCGTTTGACAGCCTTATTGGTAGACTCAACATGACTGAGATTGAGGAAAAATTTCTGAGCGTAATTGTATCTGAATAATAAATCCCAAACTAGAAGGCAGGAGAAGACATACTGAACAAAATGGAACAGAATATACAAGTACTATGAGACAACAATAAAATGTATAATATATGCATAATGGAAATACCAAAAGGACAGGAAAGAGATAAAGTGACAGAAGAAATATTAAAAAAAATAATGACCAAGAATTTCCACAATTAATGTCAGATATTAAGCCACAAGTTTAGGAAACCCAGATAACATCAAGCAAGGTAAATGCCAAAAAATAAACAAAAAAAATAAACAAAACTAAATAAACCAAAAAATCTACACATAGGTAATCATTTTCAAATCACAGAAAGTCAAAGATAATGGTCCACAAACCTTAATAGACACCTCACCAAAGAAAATAAAAGGATGTCAAATAAACATGTAACAATATGCTAAACATCATATGTCATCAGTGAAACACAAATTAAACACTTATTAAAGGGTCAAAATTTGAAACACTGATAGGACAACACCAAATGGTGCCAAGAATTTGGTGCAACTTGAAATCTCATTCATTGCTAGTGAACATGCAAAGTGATAGAGCCACTTTGGAAAACAGTCTGGTGATTTCTTACAAAGGTAAATATGTTCTTTAAGATGCAGAAATCATGTTCTTTGGCATTTAACTGAAAGATATGAAAACTTATGTACACACAAAAACCTGCATATATATGTTTACAATAGTTTTTTTCTCTTTTTTTAATTTAATTTTATTGCTATATGACATCCATCCCATTTCACCTCCCCTTTCTCCCTTTCCCCACCCATCCACTTCCCCCCAAAGTCAATCCCACTTGTTGTCCATGTCCATGTTTCTTCCACACTAGTTCCTTGACTAAACTGTTCCCCTTCTTTGCCTATTCCTCCCAGCTGTCCCCACCAGCTCCCCTCTGCCCACTGAAGGTCTGTTCATTGTATTCATGTATCTGGTTCTGTTTTGCTTGTTTGTTTTGTTCATTAGTGCCCTGTAATGGGTGAGATCTTATGGTATTTGTCTTTCACTGACTGGCTTATTTCACTAAGCATAATACTTTCTAGTTCTATCCATGTTGTTGTGAAGGGTAGGAGTTCCTTCTTCCTTTCTGCTGTATAGTATTCCATTGTGTAAATGTACCAAAGTTTTTGATCCAGTCATCCACTGATGGGCACTTAGGCTGTTTCCAATAGCCAAGTGGTGTTTCAGGGTTCTTCGAGTATAATCCTAGTAGTGGAATTGCTGGATCAAAAGGCAGTTCCATTTTTAATATTTTAAATGAAACTCCATACTGTTTTCCATAGTGGCTGCACCAGTCTGCATTCCCACCAATAGTGCACCAGGGTTCCCTTTTCCCCCACACCTTCACCAACACTTGTTTGTTAATTTATTGATGATGGCCATTCTGACAGGTGTGAGGTGGTATCTTATTGTGGTTTTAATTTGCATCTCTCTCATGACTAGTGATGTTGAGCATTCTTTCATATGCCTTTGGGCCCTTTGTATGTCCTCCTCAGAGAGTTGTCCGTTCAGGTCCTTGGCTAATTTTTTAATTGGGCTGTTTAACTGCTTCATTCAAACTGCCAAACACTTAGAGGGAACCAAGACACCCTCTCATGGGCAAATTGATAAATAAACTGTGGTACCTACAACCAATGACATATTATTTAGTGCTATAAAGACATGATCTGTTAAATCATGAGAGTCATGTAGGAACATTTAACGCACATTTTACGTGAAACAAGTCAATTTGATAAGGCAACATATTGTGTGGTTCCAATTATATGACATTCTGCAAAAGCAAGTCTATGGAGACATACACTGGTCCAAATCCATAGCATGTAGAACACCAAGAATGAACCCTGATGTAAACTATGAACTTTGAGTGACTATGACATATCATTATCCATTTATCCATTATAGTAAATGTACCACTCTGATGAGGAAGGTTGATAACAGATGGGGGACTTTACATGTGTGTGAACCAGGGTTATGTGGAATATCTCTGCTTCTTTCTCTCAATTTTACTGTAAGCCTATAACTGATTATTATAATTCTGAAACATATACATTTCTTTCTATATCCTACTGCCAATACAAAATAAGTAATATCATGCTCACAAATTTAAGAATAAAGATAATGCTATAAAAGTTTTAAAATGTTTATTTACTATGATATCTTTGTAAAGCAATTGAAAATAAATTATAAATATATCTTCATTAGTAAAATATTGAGATATGCTTAAAATTCACTTTTCTAAGTTATATCTACTTTTATGCTATAATTATCACCATTTCAAAACTTCTAGACTGGCATATACAAATATCAAAAATAAATAGAAAGCAGAGCTATGAGTTTAGCTGTGGCTATATTTTCAAGATTTTTGATCCTATTCTCCACACTGGACTGTATCCCTGCCCTCCACTCTGCACTGACTCCAGGGAAGTTTCTTGACTTCATATGCTCACCCCCAAAATAACCAGTATTCTAAGCCTCTAGCTCAAAGATAAATAATTCCCTCTCTGCTGAAGTAAACTTCTGTATATTTAAGTTTAGATTTTAACTAGATATGATTCTGGGAATGGAAAGTATGGGAAAACCTTTATCTTTTATTCATGAACAGTGTTTTACCAGATATCATTCCCTGGTTGATTCCTGTGTATATGTTGTGTAAACACTATAAGCTTTAAATCAATACACCATAGACTTCCATAGGACAGAATTTAATAAAAAATGAGTATTATTTGACTATACATACAGGTATCAAAATAATTATGATGAATTCATGCCTTTAAGATAGCCTTTAGAAGAAAGACTTTGAGCCCTGACTGGTGTGGCTCAGAGGGTTGGATGTTTTCCCAGAAAATAAAAGATCACAGGTCCTATTCCAAGTCAGGGCACATGATTAGGTTGTGTTTTGATCCCTGGTCAGTCAGTATGCATAATACTTTTCTCTCACATCAGTGTTTTTCTATCACTCTTTCTCCCTCTCTTTCCCTCTCCCTAAAATAAATAAGTAAAATCTTTTAAAAAGGAACACTTTTATAATTTATTATTGCTTTCAGTTATGGTGGCCTTATTGTATTGAAAATAATAAAATGTTTAATTATAAGAGGAAGAGAAATAGCATGATTTTAAAGTACAGTATTTTTGTGATACTCTAGATTAATATACTCTGATTACATTTAGCATTTAATTAACTTATTTTATCCTACTACATACATTATAAATAATGCCATTAATACAGTACTTTTGTTTAGTCCACCAATTATTTGTTGAGTAAGTTTTGAGAATTGTGATCATATGCCAGGCACTAGAATTTTTTAAATGAATGCCATGCTATCTCTCTCTGTTTTTTCCTTTTGTGCTAATACAATCTATTTAGGGAAGACATTATAATAAAAGTATTATTTAATTGCAGTATGTAAAATACTATGCTATATGAATATAGACTACCAGTGGCAAATGAATATAAATAAAGTGATCAAAGAAGCATGCATGGGCAAAGAGACATGGATAGTACAAATCATATAACCAATATTTAAACTTGCTTTTCTATTGTCCTAATGTGAAATCTTGTGCAAATAGTTTTAGCTAATCAAGTTCCTTTAATCATTCAATAATTAACTGATAATTAAAAACAGCTTCACTTTATATAAATACTTACTTTGTTCCCATGAACATGAAGAATTTTTGAGTAATAAATAAAGGCCTGAATAAAAATTATTTTGTTCAAAAAGAGCACCTCACATCAAGAAATCATAACACTTGCTAGGAAATGCACAAGTTACAATATAATTTTCTAAGGCCCCAGAGGAATAAAAATGGGTAATTTTTTGAAACATGACTGAAAAGTAGAAAAGGCAGAACATGAATTCTGCTACCTACATGAAGATGACATTTTTTTTCTTTACAGTTATACTAATTTTTGTTAAGGTAGCAACTCTCAATAAAAATAAAATGTGAAAGACATTTCAAAGTATGATTTCCTGGTAAAATATCAGGCTACCCTGAATAACATTGATGCTTCTGTTTCCACTGTTGATCTAGGTGGGGATGGTATAACATAGGACAAGGGCTAAGAGGAGTGAAGGTGCTGAGTACTTCCACTGAAGCAAGGGAGATTGTAGAGTGGTGACATTTTCTTCATAAAAAACCAACTGCCTTTCATTGAAAGAGTATAGACCCCATTATACTAGTAGAATTATTTAGTATATTCATTGGAAAAATATGTCACAAATAATCAAGTCAAATATATTTTCCCTAAATGAATATCCTTTCCTTCTAAATTAAGCTTTAAAAGTCATTGGCAAAATGATCTTTGTGTTCCATTTACTTGCAAACATACATGAGGTAGAGGGAATGGCTGAGGTATTAGATATGCCCTTAAGAATATTCAGTTCATGTAAAAGAAAATTGTTATTTCTCCAGAAGATATTAATCAAAAACTAGTACCTAAAGTATCTAATCTTGTGACAAGATAAGTGAAATGTGGAATACACACAGAACCTAAGCTGTGCTTTAATACATAAATGCCATACATTCTGCAAACTTTGCACAAGTTTATTTTTTATCCAAAAAGCGATTTTTGTGAGTTATTTTTCTTTACTGATATTACTAGAATTATTAGAACATAACAGCTATTAAATAAGAGTAAGTCACTTGATGTCAAGACACAGAGTTCAGGAAACACTTGTATTAGCCAGTGAAGTTTCCTACTGCTTGCTGTTTAGGAAAGTTGGTCCTAGGGATAGATAAGCCATTAGTGTGTCTAAAGAAATGTGCTCTTACCCCCATAGGTAGCTATATGTTTCATCTGGGTGACTTGAGCTGTGCAAATTAGCATGTAATCACAGAACAAAACCAAAATAAATCCAAGCCTTGAGCAAAAGATATCAAATAGAGGATGAGTGAAAAGTAAAGAAGAGCCCCTGTCTCTTTCCATTTGCTTTTCCATTAGGTTTTCAAAAGAATCTGTGTTGGGTGAGAAGGATTTTTATTTTCAGATTTACAGATAGATTTTCTTATATATCTTGGAAACAGTGGGTGGTGCAAAAATAACATAGACTCAAGACCAAGATGAGATAAGCAAGTCAACAGTATTTGAAAAGATTCAGTACATTAGAAAGAATTGTCTACTCTTAAACTATAAAAAATAAAATTAATTATTTTTAATTAGAGAATGTGTAATAACATCAAACATGTTCAATTGTATATTGCTTTGAATTAAACTAAATATTAAAGCCTTTATAATAGTATTTTTGAATACATATTATGGTTCATTGTATTTTATTCTTCATTTACCTTAAATGTGTATACTTATGCATATGGGTTGAATGTGAAGATTGATGACACCATGCATGCACCAAGAATGCATAAAAGGTTTATTATTTATATAATAAGGTCTTCTAAGGAGACCAGGGTTGTCTCCCAAGCAACTAAAATGGGTTAATAAAGCAGGGAAGCGAGACCAGCTGAGTATCTAGTGGTTAAGGGCTGGGCTTGAGGGGCCTGAGCTTTCTTTATGGCCAAAGGGGGGAGCTCTAGGGCTTCACATTCAGCTTGCCCAGGTAGTTCTGTTCTATGGCCTGTCTTGGTCAAATTCAGCAAATCTTTTCTGTGTGCTTTAGAAAAATATCTTTTTCTTTTGTCGAGTGGTTTCTTCTATGTATGTTTATTCAGTGAAGATAATTTATAATTCTGTTCAAGTCAACTCAATCCTTACTGATTTTCTTCTTGTTAAATCTATCAATTTATAACAGAGTGGTTTCACATTCCTTTTTCCTTTTATCCCATTTTGCATTTTCTCTTTGTGTATTATTTATATTTCTGTTTCCTTAGAAAAACTAGCTCATTGTTCTATAATTTACAATGTGTGTGTTTAAATAATGTATGTGTACCACCACGTTTTACTGTAACACTTTATGTGTGGTGCACAGCTCAGCTGAGCTGGGTGAGAAAAAGCTCTGAAGTCAGGTGTCAAAGCCAATTCAAGCAACAAGCCAGAAAACAAAGAGTTAGTTTTGTTAAGTATTTGATCATTTCTTCAATGGGAAATCAGGAAGAGACTAAGACCAAGGAAGCCCAACTCCCTTGTTTGCCACTTTCCTCCATGGGACAGTATACCTACCAGTCAAGAGTCATTGCAGATGTTGAGATTGCCTCATTGTTTAAATACCAAACAAAAAGACTGGGTGCTTTTATGCACCCTGCTGTTGGAAAGGGTGAGAGGGCAAGGATGAAAATAGAAAAGTGTAAGTACTATGTCAGAACCAGGAAAAATATCTTCATGGTTTCCTGTCCCCTTCATTCCCTATAAGGTGGCCCCAACAAAAATGCCTGAAGACCTCACCCAAGGCAAGTTCTTAGAATGATGGTGCTGGGGCTAGGAATCTAAATATGTTAAGAGAATGGTTGTCCAAGGGGTCTCAGGCCTTGACTGCAACGCTCTTCAGAAGCAGTAAAATACGGCAGGTAAAGCTTGTAATTACCTACAATCAGGCCTGAAAAAATCACACATAGGTTCTTAATCAGGCACTAAACTCAGTTGCCTTTGAGAAGTATTCTCAATTCCTTCTTCCCATACCTTATGACATCACTGTCATTTACATCAATTACCCATAGGTTATGCATACCTAATATATGGTTATTAGTTTGCTTCAAATAAGCAATTGTCTTTCATAGCAACACAAAATAAAAAACATAAAAAATTTATTTTGTTTTCATTTATACCTTTATAACTCCCCTGCTTTATGTGGTTCCAAGTTTCTGACCTATATCTTATTTTTCCTCCCTGAAGAATTTATAACATTTCTTTCAGATCAAGTCTGCTAGAAATTACTTCATTTCTTGATTGCTCAATCTTTATTATTTCTTCAATTTTAAAAGATAATTTCACTGAATATAAACTGCATATAGATTTCTAAGTGTTTTTTCTTTCCTTCTAACACTTGAAATGCTTCAACACACTCCCTTTTCAATTATTTTTTATGGTAAGACTGCTATAATTCTTATCTCCTTGTTTCTCTGTATGTAAGGGTTTCTTGTTTAATATTTAAGATTTTTTCTTTTTTTCCTGCAGTTTGAATATAAGCCTAGCTTTTTGTTTATTTGTTTTTTCTTTGTTGGATGTTGCTAATCTTACTTGATTTTTTCTGAGATTTTTTAATTTAGGTTTTAGTGTTCATCATTAATTTACTAAATTTCATATATTTAGTAAATTTCATATATTTCTTCCACCTTTTTCTCTTTCTTCCCTTTCTAGTATACCAATTATTTGTTCTTAAATATTCTGTTCATTTTTTAAAATTCGTTTTTGTGGGTAAGTTACAATTGATCTATTTTCAAGTTCTTAAATAAATAGTTCTTCTCTGTTAATATTTATATTAATCTGAGTATGAGTTGGGTTATGTTGGTTTATGTTGTAAGTATAGATACAATAGACATCAAATATTTTACTATTCTTATTTTTGTCACCTTACATGTCAGAATATAGAGGCAACCAGCTTGGAATGTGCTAACAAACCTGGTCGTAACTACAGGATGCATGGGAATCCTCTTGAGATAAACACTTGCCAATATGTATTGACAGTGATCAGGTACAAGGCCCTAATCAAACATCTGGCATCATACCTGCTGCAACTTGCAAGTTTAAAACCCCTCCAACAGAAGTCCTAGGTGAGGCTCCTATACGCCATGAGTGCCGTAAATCTCTATTCCCCTGCTCCATTCTCCTCCCTCAGCCGGTCTGGAGCAGCCCTTCCCCACCCCCCAACCCGCAATGAACCCGGTGCCTTCTCCCATATTTGTCTCCTGGTGATCTCTCACAGCAAGGCTGCTCTGACATTATGTTTTAAGGCTTCCTTTTATACAGTTCCTAAAAGAGAGCCTGTGTCTGACATCTATTTTGTCTGTAATTTATATTTAGAATTCTGGAGGCTCAAGGCGTGGTGGTAGGGGATAGGGAAGGGAATATCCTATAATTCTATGATTTTGTCTCAGTCTTTTCATGGAATATTTCTTAGGTTTGTCTTTCACAAGTGTAGGTGTCCCTCCTCCAGTGGTGTAGGGTTTTTCCATGCAGATATTTGTTATTTCCTAAGAGCAGCATCCACATCCATTTTCTGAAACCCCACCTTCTATTAATTTTTGGTAAGACAAGAAGGCTGACTCTGGGACAGAATTTATTTTTTTCAGATTGGAGTAAGACTTCAAAATTTCCTCCTGAGAACTTTTTCCCCTCAAGATGAGAAGTTTTATAGGGAGAAGAGTTTGGGCAGTGTTCTAGATTTCAACTTTCACCCCTCCACCACCCTGGCCAGGACCATGAAAGTCTTTCTCATATCTTCATGTGAGAAACTGCTGAGAATCCCTTTGTAAACTTCTGCATATGTATAGCAGTCCACTTGATAGGGAAACCCAGGAGTTTCTCACTTGCACAGTATTTTAACCTCAGCCTACAGACATTCTGGTGAATTACCATTGAAGTTTTCCTATCATTCTATTGCCTCTAGCAGCTTCTGCTGCCAGTAATAAAAGCTCAGGTTCTGTATCTCTCTGAATGTGCCTGTCTTTGAAATTTCAGTTTAGTGGTCTGTCCAGTTTTTATGAATTATCTGATGGGTCTTAGAAAAGACACAGGGTTTCAGATCATTTAGCTTTTCTTTGTTATAAGAACAGTGACATGTCAGATTTTGCTGCACATCTCCAAGCAGGTACAACCAATAGTAACCCAATAAGAATTATGCATCACACAGTACACACTTTCTGTCAATTTAATTAGAGGTTTCAGAATGGATGACTTTCATACCATTTTGCCCAGGAAAAGAATTATTTTAATTATAATATTGGTATTTTTTTTCATTTTTATTTTTTTTTAAAGATTTTTTTACTTTATTATTTTTAGAAAGAGGGCAAGAGAGAGAGTCAGAGAGGGAGAGAGACATCAATGTATGGTTGCTTTTCACCTGCCTCCAGCCACAGACCTGACTGGAGACCTGGCTTGCAACCTAGTTATGTTGCCCTGGCTGGGAATCAAACCTTCGACCTTTGGGTTCACAGGCCGGTGCCTTATCCACTGTGCTACCAGCCAGAGCTATTTCCATTTTAAAATACAGTATTGTACTTACATAATGGTCATTGATTATGAAGTTTAGCTTAGGAAATTAAACATTATATGATACCACTGTTCATATGGGAAAAATATGTTGCAGGGTTTTTATTAAGTAATGATAAACAACTCTTGGAATACAACTCAGCTATAAATTATAACCTGACTTTAGAGAATAGGTAAATCATGAAATCTGAATAAAGTGTTAGAGCTTAATCCTAGAATGAAAACTTCTAAGAAAAAAGTACTTACTTAAAATTTGCTTGCATTACTTAGATACATTGTGAAAATCACCTGTGTTTTGTCTCTTAATGTTACTTATTCATTATAAAATTTAGTCATTTTTGTAGAGATAGACTATGAAGGTACATTGACTTGGAGTAAGTATTGTATTGATCTGAAGCTTTAGTTATTTCAAAGAAATGAATAAAATTACTTTGGTTAAGAGGGAGGAAGAGGGAAAAGAAAACACAAATCAATTGTATTATACTGATATGAATACCTAAATCTAAAGGGAAAAATAAGTACATATACATATTCAGGAAATTGTAAAATATATTAACCATAGGGACTTCCTTCACTCATAGATAAAATCTGATTTCTGTCTATATTTCACAATATAACAAATAACTTCATTCAAAATGAATTTCAGAGTTTTACAATATACTTTTGCTGAAGAGTAAACAAAAGATAATACTAAAATATAAAGAAAAGCTTTCACTGAAATAGTTTTTGGAAGTTATATAAACCTAGGTAAATTTATTATTTGATTCACATTATCATTACTGTCAAATTCTATGAAGTAACACACATGACAAATTATAAGCATACACTATGTGATATTTTTCCTTGTTGTACTTTGAGATGGAGATTAAAAAAAAATTAAATATTTTATTGTTGTCCTATTATAGTTGTCCCAACTTTTCCCTCTTTGCTCCCCTCCACCCAGCCCAATCCCCACCCTATACTCCATGTCCATGGGTCATTCATATGTGTTTCTTGACCAGTGCCCTCCCCTCCTTTCCCCTCTCCTCCCCTATGGTCACTGTTAGTCTGCTCCTTGTTTCCATGCTTCTGGTTTTACATTGCTTGTTTGTTTTGTTAATTAGGTTCCTCTTATAGGTGAGATCATATAGTATTTGTCTTTTACTACCTGGTTTATTTCATTAAGTATAATATTCTCCAGTTCCATCCATGATGTCCCAAAGGATAGGAGTTCCTTCTTTCTTTTTGCTGCATAGTACTCCATTGTGTAAATGTACCAGTTTTTTGGTCCACTCATTCACTGATGTGCACTCAGGCTGTTTCCAGCACTTGGATATTGTAAATGATGCTGCTGTGAACATAGGGGTTCATAGGTTGTTTAAAATTGGTGTTGCAGGATTCTTAGGATATAATTTTAGCCTTGGAACTGCTAGGTCAAAAGGCACTTCCATTTTTAATTTTTTGAGGAAATTCTATACTGTTTTTCATAGTGGTTGCATCAGTTTGCATTCCCACCAGCAGTGCACTAGAGTTCCCTTTTCTCCACATCCTCACCAGCACTTGTTTTCTATTTTCAGTAATGGCTATTCTGACTGGTTTGAGGTAGTATTTCACTGTGGTTTTAATTTGCATCTTTCTGATGGCTAGTGAGATTGAGCATAAGGCCATATCTGTATGTCCTTCTTGGAGAATTGTCAGAAGTGTCTATTCAGGTCCTTTGACCATTTTAAAAATTGGATTGTTTGTCTTCCTGATATTGAGTTATACAAGTTATATATTTTGGGGCTCTAACTCTCATCTGAGATATTGGCCTACTGTCACTTCCCTTTTTATTTTGATGATGGTTTCTTTAGCTGTGAAGAAGCTTTTTGTTGTAGTCCTATTTATTTATATTTTTCCTTTATATCCCTTGCCTTAAGAGATATACTGGCAAAAATGTTGCTGCATGGGATATCTGAAATTTTACTGCCTATGTGTTCCTCTAGGTCTATTATGGTGTCACAATTTATATTTAAGTCTTTTATCCATCTTGAGTTTATTTTGCTGTATGGTGTAAGTTAGTGATCTAGTTTCTTTTTTCTTTTTCTTTTTTTTTTTTTTTTTTGGTCATTTACCAGTCCAGTTCTTCCAACATCAATATTGAAGAGGTTATTTTTACTCCATTCTATGCTTGTTCCCACTTTGTCAAAAATGAGTTGACCATAGAGACATAGGTTCAGTTCTGGTCTCTCTATTCCATTGACCTATGTGTCTATTCTTATGCCAGTCCTAGACTGTTTTAATTACAGTGACCTTGTAATATAGTTGGATATCAAGTGCTGTGGTCACTCCTACTTTGTTCTTCTTTCTCAAGATTGCTGAGGCTATTTGGGGTCTGTTTTGGTTTCATATAATTTTTTGAAATATTCTATAGCTGTGAAATATGTCACTGGTATTTTAATAGGAATTGTGTTGAATCTATAGATTTCTTTACATAGTATATTTTAGCATATTTTAATGATGTTAATTCTTTCCATGAATATGGTATATTCTTCTATTTATTTGTAGCTTCCTTAATTTCTTTCTTCAGTGTTCTGTAGTTTTCCAAGTACACATCCTTTACCTCCTTGGTTAAGTGAAGCAGTTGTTTTTAGTAAGTTATTTCCTATAAGTTTTTCTAATTCCCTCTGTCTTCACTAAATTTAATATTATCTAAGGAAACCAGCTTGTTAAGTTTCATCAGCCTCTGATTTTGTGGGGATTCTAGCTAACATTAGAGATGATCATAAATTGGGTTTATTTCTTCCCAACCCAAAGTGTCAGGAAGTGTACCCCAAATATGCCTGTCATGTCTTCCAGAAACAATTGGATTCTTGAAAAAAGGCAGAGAAAGATATTAACAGACTTACCCTCAAATAATGTAACAGCCTCTATGACCCTATAATCTCAATATCTATGTTCTAAAACATTTTTAAGTTTATAGATGTATGATTTACAGACAAACAGAATCACACTTTTTAAATATATGGTTTGGTGGGTTTTGGCAAATTTATGCAGTAAGGTAAACAATACCAACATCAGCATATAGACTATTACCACAAACTAAATAATGATAATAATAAAATCTGTTATCTTTTCCCTTCTTCTTCCCATCATTACAGAATCAAATATCATGCCTTTCTCAGTCCACTCTTCAATAACATGTAATTTTTAAGATCCTTCTATTTAGTGTAGGATATTCATCAGTTTATGATGAACACTATGTCTTTCTTTTATTTTTTAAAGATTTTATTCCTTTTTTTTCTTTCTCTTTTCTTTGTTCCTTTCTTTCTTTTCTTTTTTTTTTTTTTTTTGAGAGAAGGGCAGGGAAAGAGGAAAAATGGAGAGAAGCATCAATGTATGGTTGCCTTTCACCTGCCTCCAGCTGGGGACCTGGCTTGCAACCTGGTACATGCCCTGACTGGGAATTGAACCAGAGACCCTTGGGTTCAAAGGCCAGCACCAATCCACTGAACCGTACCAGGCAGTTATTTCTTTTATTAGATGTACCACAATGTGTTGGTCAATAAGCCAATTGATAGGCATTAGTGCTATTTGCAGAATTTGGTAGTCATGAAGAAAGCTGCTATACTCATTCATGTACAAATGTCTTAAGGATATATATATTTTTAAATATTTTATTTATTATTTTTAGAGAGAGAAAGGGAGGGAAGCAGAGAGGGGGAGAAACAACAATGTATTGTTGCCTTTCACCTGTCTCCAGCTATAGACTTTATTGGAGACCTGGCTTGCAGTCTTGTTATGTGTTCTGACTGGGAATCAAACCATCAATCTTTGGGTTTATAGGTCGGCACCTTATCCACTGTGCCACCAGCCAAGCCTATATTTTTATATTTATTGTGTAAATATTTAGAAGTAGAATTTGCCACATTAAAATGTAAGGTTAAGCCCTGGCTGGCGGAACAGTGGATAAGGTGCTGGCCTGCAAACCCAAAGGTCACTGGTTTGATTTCCAGCCAGGGCATACAACCAGCAAGCCAGGTCTCCAGCCAGATCTATAGCTGGAGACAGGTGAAAGGCAACCATACATTGATGGCTCTCCCCCTCTCTGCCTCTCTTCCTTCCCCTCTCTCTGGAAGTAATAAATAAAATCTTTTAAAAAAATGTAAGGTTAATTTTATTTTCAACTGTAAAACCATTTGGCAAAAGGCCTGTGCAAAATGAAGCTCCCACTTATTATTATCTGTCTATCTGTCTAACTGTTTTGATCATCTATCAATCATCTATCATCTATCTTCTATTTATCATCTATTATCACCTATCATCTTCATTTTATTTATAATGAAATGTTTGTAGTGATATCTCTATGGTTTAAAGTTGTCTTTATTTCTAAAAACTGAGAACATTGAGTATACTATATTCATGTGCTTCTTTCTAATCTGTCTTTTTCTTTATTCATGTGCCTACTCAAGTCTTTGCCTAGTTTAAAAATTGAATTGTTTTCTTGAGTTGTACAAATCCTTCAACATTAAAATATTTTAACCATATATAACATATCTTTATTTTTTTTTACAGTGCTTCAATGAAATCTTTGCCTAAATATTTGGCAAACATATTCTCTTATGTTTCTGATAGAAAGTTATTGTGTTAGTTCTTAGTTTTGGACCATGATCCACTTTGAATTTTTTTTTAAGGTATGAAATAAAGATAGGGGCCAGTTATTTTCATATAGGTATCCACTTTTCCTAGTACTATTTTATTTCTATTATATTAACTTAGCAAATTTATCAAAAATCAGTTGATTGTATGTTTGGCTGTTGAGATATTTTTTCTTCCTTTTCTCTCTTCCTTTCTCCCTCCTTCCCTCTCTTTCCCTCCCTCACCTCTCTCTCTTTCTTTCTCTCTCTCTGCTATTGCATTGATCTATATATTTATCTACAATCCAATACACTGATTTTATAATGGTAGCTTTATAGTATGTCTTAAATTATGATGAGGTCTTCAAAATTTATTTATTTCTTTTCTTATACTATTCTTCAAATTTGTATATGTTTTTATATTAATATATTTTATTTATTTTTCTATTACAGTTGTCCCAATTTTTCCCCCTTTGCCCCCTTCCAGCCAGTACCCCGTTTCCTCCAGCAATGCCCCCCTTAGTTCATGTCCATGAGTCATGCATATAAGTTCTTTGGCTTCTCTATTCCTTTGTTCTTCTTAACATACCCCTGCCTATTCTGTAATCATCAATGTGTACTTTTTCTTTTTTCATTTCACATCTAGAAAATTCACCATTTAATTACAACCTTCTGTCAGCTTCTCAAATCATATTAATACAAAGTTTTCTTTTTATTATTCCAAAATGCCTAGGTTAATTCATTTGTTTAAAGAATTACTCTTTTAAGTAATATGAATTGCAATATTACCAAACACATGCAAAAGTACATTTATACCCGTACATATTTTTACACATATTTATTTAAAGCACATACTGGGTTTTGAAGAGTTAATACAAAAAATTTAAAATATGCCAATAGCTTACATAATTATTACATGTTAAATGTAATAGGTATACTGTAGCAAAATTAAGCATATTTTTCTTCTCTAATACTTATTTACTCTGGAATGCTATTTTTGTGAAATATATCACAGAAATGGTGTATTGCAGAACTCACTTTTGTGAAAGTTGTCCTAGAGACAGTGTCAAACCCGTAGTAAAAAATTAATTCAGTTTTTGAGTCAGATCCTCCCCACTCCAACAATACAATTCAACTTTATTATAAGGTACTGGAACTACCACTTATTCTTCTTGGAGTTTTCCATTTTAAATAGTAGATTTATTTATTTATTTATTTAGGCTGTGCACAGGCCTTACTTCTTTCAATACTCTCTGTTTTTTCTCTACATGTGTTTAACAAGTTAAAACCTTCAAAAATAATAGAACTTGCAGTGCTCAGCTGGTTCCCAGAGTAGAAATTATTCTATCTACTAAGTTGAGGTAAAAAAAAAAAAAATCCACTCTGGCTGGTAGCACAGTGGATAAGGTGCCAGCCTGTGAATCCAAATGTCGCTGGTTCAATTCCCATCCAGAGCACATAACCAGGTTGTAAGCCAGGTCTCCAACCATGTCTGTAGCTGGAGGCAGGTGAAAGGCAATTGGTGTCTCTCTCCCTCTCTCCCTCTTTCCCTTCCCCTCTCTCTAAAAATAATAAATAAAATCTTTATAAATAAATAAAGTTTTTAAAATATCCCTAGGATTTAAATATTTTTGTAGACTAGTATTCTAGTTATTTTTCAAACTTATGGTTGACTTCCTATGTGGTCCTAAACTAACCCCTGAAATATTTAAGAGTCTGTTGAAATAGCGATTAGGTATGTTCACATTTCAATAATGAAGTTTAATATTGCTTTAATTCCTTTTCCTAAGCATCCCGAGTTTGGGGGCCTTCACAACTGCAAATGTATATTTCCATGATTTAGCTGAAAGGAATCTCATCTAATTTACATGCTAATAATAGAATATATATTGTCTATGTACACAAATCAAATAGTTTAGTAGTTTGCAAATTCCATCCAAATTGGTCTTCATTTTCAGCATCTTTTCTAATCTAAAGATTGATTGATTTCACAATACACCCATGTCCAGTTGGTTGCTACTTAAAACATAAATTGCTAACAAAATCTATATATTACACACACACACAAATAAACACATATTTTGTAACACTGAATAAGAAAGATAGTATGTCTTTTATGTAATACACATATACATTTTTTTAGATATTTTTCTTTCTTAACTGCATTTGATTTTTCTGAGTTATTGCAAGTAACCTGATTTTCCCATATCATGAAAAGATTCCAATCTAAGAAAACTTAACCTGCAGTAATGCAGATACAAGTAACATACAAAAGTGTACCTTATTTAGTAAAATCTACTTATAACAAGATCACTTTAAAGCATTCATAAGTTAAAGTTGGTTCTCATCCAGGCCCTGGCTGGTAGCACCGTGGGTAAGGCGCTGGCCTGTGAACCCAAAGGTCGCAGGTTCGATTCCCCAGCCAGGGCACATAACAAGGTTGTAAACCAGGTCTCCAGTCAGACCTGTGGCTGGAGTCAGGTGAAAGGCAACTATACATTGATGTCTCTCTCCCTCTCTGCCTCTCTCCCTTCCCCTCTTTCTAGAAATAATGAAATAAAATCTTAAAAAAAAAAAAAAAAAGTTGGTTCTTATCCATTCAGCTGCCTGATGTCCTTTGATTGATGAATTTAATCCATTTACCTTTGTACCTATGTTTCTGTCTGTCTCTCTGTGTCTTCATCTTCTTAAAGCAGACCCTTTAGCATCTCTTGCAATGATGTTTGGTGGAGATGTATTCCTTTAGACTTCTTTTGTCTGGGAAGCTCCTTATTTCACCTTCCATTTTGAATGACAGCCTTGCTGGGCAGAGTATTCTTGGTTGCAGACCTTTGTTTTTCATTGCTTGAAATACTTTTTGCCATTCCCTTCTGGCTTGTTGTGTTCCTGTTGAGAAATTAGCTAATAACCTTATGGGAGCCCCTTGTATGATATTAGCTGTCCGTCTCTTGCTGCTTTTAGGATTCTCTACTTGTCTTTGAAATTTGCCATTTTAACGATGATGTGTTTTGGAATGGGCCTGTTTGGGTTCATCTTTTTTAGGACCCTGCATTTGCTTCCTGCATTTGTATGACATTTTCTCTCCTCAAGTTAGGGGAGTTTTCTGTCATTACTTTTTCTAACAGGTTTTCTATCCCTTTCTCCTCCTTTTCTTCTGATATCCCTATGATACAGATGTTATTACATTTCATGTTGTCCTGCAGCTTTCTTAAAACCTCTTCATCCTTTTTCAGTCTTTTTACATTTTTTTGCACTGCCTGGGAAGTTTTTTCTACATTGACCTCCAGCTTGATGATCTGATCCTCTGCTTTCTCTAGCCTGCTTTTGATTCCTTCTACTGTGTTCTTCAATTCAGAAATTGTATTCTTCATTTCCTCCTGGCTCTTATTGATCGTTTCTATGTCCTTTTCAATGCTGGTGTAGTTCTCAGTAAGTTTCTTGTAGCTTTCCTGGAGTTCTTTGTAGTTCCCCGGGGAGTTGCTTATAGTTTTCTTTGAACTCTCTGAGCTCATTGAGCTTCTCTATCATCATTATTTTGAATTTCATGTCTGAGAGTGTACATGCCTCTATTTCATTTTGCACTCTTTCTGGGGATTCCTCCTTTCCATTCGCTGAGGGTTGATTTCTCTGTCTCCCCATTTTAGGTGACTCTTGTTTGTTTCTGCTTCTTGGATTGGTCTGCTTTGACTTACTGTCTCAGTGGTGTGACCTTCTGTGGTATAGAGGTGCACTTTTTAAATTCCTGGATTTGTGCTTGGTGATGTCAGCTTGTGTCCCAGTCTGGGCCTAGCCAGCCAGTTGGAGACTACCAGATATCCACTATCTTTATTTCCTTTCATTGTTAATCCAATCAGCCTGTGATTAGTGGTCAGTTTTAGGCACCTCTGGGAAGGGCAGATGAAATCATTTGTTAATCCAATCAACCTGTGATCTGAGAGCTGGTACTGCTGGGCAGGGCAGATTAATTTCTATGTGTGGGGCTGTGGCTTCCCCTCAGGCTCCCACCCTTTGGGGAAGGGTGGTCTGCTGGCTGTGTTGGGGATGGGTCAGCATTGAACTCATGGGCTCCCTCAACTCTTACCCTAAAGTCACTGACCTAAATCCTCCTTATGTGTCTCTAGTTCACTGTGCCCTCCCTCTGCTGGAACCTAGGGTAGGTGGGTGCCTCTGTATTTTCATGCGTAGCCCCTTTAAGAATTCAGTCTCTCTGTCAAGCTGACTAAACCTGGCAGTTTTTTGCTTTTCACAGCTGGGTGCTGTTTACTCTCAGCTGTGTTGCTGTAGGCTGGGAAGCCGAGCTGGGGGTTTAGATCCCACCCTTCTCAGGTGGAGCCCCTGGGTGCTGACATGTTTCTCGGTCCCTTCAGCTGCCGCCCGTGGGAACCCCACCAGCTTCTTGCGTCTCTGCACTTCCTACTGGTCACGTTGTGATGAATCAGCTCTTCTGTTCTGTCTGTGGTAATAAGGCTTTTCTCCAGCTGGTGTTCTGTTGGTTATTCCAGATGATTTCTCCCCAGTTAAGTTGTAATTCCAGTTTGGTGTTGGGAGGAAATTGGTGTAGCTCCACTTCTCCTCCATCTTGGTTCTCCCAAATTTTTATGTTTTTAGTATAAGATTGTAAACTCTACAATCTTATACAAAATTCTACAAAAAAATTTCAGAGATATTAATGGAGATTAAACTGACTCTTTAAGTCAAATTATTCTAACCCATGTACATTATAGCTCTTTCCATGTATTTTGTTCTGCTTTAGTTACTCTTAGAAATGTTTTGTAGTTTTAATTAAATAGAATTTGCATGCTTATGTTAAATTTATTTACTTTTCTATATTAAATCAATCAGTGTGTCAGTTGACATTGTTGTGAGAAGCTGTGTTCAGCTTCAGTGAATTGGTTTTTTTTTGAAGACTCTTTCAACATATTTGCCTGTTTCATGATAAGTGATTTACAAGTGCCCTGGCTCACACCACACTGAGTATTCAGTAGTTTTTGACCAAAAACAAGGTGACCTTGGTGCTCCACCTTTCCTATTCACCCAATCTCACTGAGTGATTTTGTTTGTTTGTTTGTTTCCCTGATGAAAAAAGTCCTCTACAGGGAAAAAAACATTGATGATAGAGAAGAGGTGAAATAAAAAATGGCAAGGCACTAAAAGACATAAAAATCAATGAGTTCAAAAACTTTTGAGCAGTAGAATAAATGTCTTGATAGGTGTATTGCATTGAATGGTGAGCCCTTTGAAGGTGACTTAAGTTTAAACAGATAAGAATAAACACAAAATTCTTTTATAAATTTCTAGTTTTTGTGGGAGTCAACCTCATATTAAGACAAGATTTGGAAGTAATCATCTATAAATGTGATTTGTTTCCTCTTTTCTAACTATTCTATTTGTTTTGTGTATCCTGAATCTGTCTTGTTATATCTTTTAGACTATTATTTCTTCCTGATGTGTTGACCCATTTTTCATTATATAATGCCTCTTGTTATGTCTTTTATAAAACTATACTCATCTGATATTAGTAGACTCTAGTTCTCTACTGGTTAGGAATTTTGTTTTGTGCCATTTCATTTTTAATATTATTTTCCTTTTTACATTTAAGGTGGTTTTCTTGAAGACAAAACAAAGCTGAATTTCATTTTTTCATCCAATATCACAACTTTAGGACAATTATACAAGTTAAGTCAATTTATATTAAAGTTCTTTCTTGATTTCTTTCACTTTTTAAATGACTTATTTACGATTATTCCAGGATTTTTTAAAACAATCTTATTCATCTCTACTATTGGTATTGTATTATAGCTTTCTAAAACTATTTTGTGGTTTCTCCAACAATTATACTGTGTGAACATAATTTCTCATAGCTTATATTTATATAATATTTTAGCATGTCCAGTATAAGATTCCTACAAAAATATACTTCCATTTTTCTTCTTAAGCTTAGTGACAATCTTATAAAGCATTTTATAAAATAAATGGGAATGAACATTTTATTTCTGTTTTCCATTCTATAATGAATTGTTATTCTTTTATCAATTATATTTCAAGTTGATTTTTTAGAAAGTCTTTTACATTTACATAAAGTTTTATTATTTCAATATTCTCTATTCCTTTTCTTCAAACTTCTAGCTTTCCATATGTTTTTATATTTTATCAACTAGGAGAAATTTTCCTTAAAATTTCTTTTAATATAATTTTGCTGGACATAAATGGTCACAGCTTCTGTTTGTTTTTTAAAAAACTTTTTATTTTTTTCTTTCACTGGAAAGTCTCAGCAAATATACATTTATGGTTTGGATATTTTTCATTTCTTTTTCTTTCATTACTTTCAAATTACTACTTCATTGTCTGGGCTTATATGTTTTCTGAAGAAAAGACTACTGCAACTATTTTTGCTTTTGTTTATATTATAGTTCTTATTTCTCTGGTTCTATTGAAGAGAATTTTCTCTATCTCTGTCTACAGTTTAACTATGATATTATTTAAATGAATTTTTTTATTTTTATGTTTTATCTTCTCTAAACACCTTGAATCTTAGCCCTGGTTGATGGCTCAGTGGGTAGGTCCCGGCCTGCAAACCCAAAGGTCACTGGTTCAATTCCCAGCCAGGGCATATAACCAGGTTGCAAGCCAGGTCTCTAGCCAGGTCCTCAGCTGGAAGCAGGTGAGAGGCAACCATACATTGATTTTTCTCTTCCTTTCTTCCTCCCCACCTGACCTTCTCTCTAAAAATAATGAATAAAATCTTAAAAAAGAGTAAATAAATAAACACTTTGGGTCTAGGTTTGTTTTTTTCCTCCTTTTTATTTTCCTATTGTTTTTCATCCTTTAATTTTGGATCATTCTTAGCTATTATCTCTTCAATTATTTTCTTTTGTCTTGTTCCCCTGAGGTAGTTTAGTGATGCTTGGTATTCAATGTTTGGCTTGTAATACTCTTGTTTTCTTTGTCAGACTTCAGGCTTAGCCTGGTGGCCTATGTGCTTCAAAAGAATGAGACCTTCTCTGGATTCTTATTCCTACCCCTCCTCTGGATATTTTGTTGTTTGTTTAACCAGTTCTTCAGAGGATATAGATCTTCTTAAAGACAGCGGAGGTTTGAGGGTTTGTTATCTCTATCCTAAGATATTAAAATTTTGCTTCATTTGATGCAAGAATCACACAAGAAGAATTTTGATCATGTCCCCACGAGTAGGCAGATACCCATTTGTATTCTTAGATCAGTTAAAGTCCTCTCTCCTGTCTCTTGTGATCTTTCTCAAAAGCTCCAAGTGAAGGCCTATGGAAAGAGTTGTGAGGAACTGTCAACTGCCCTTCTCTCTGAGATGAGAGGCTCTCAGCACTTAAAAAATGATGCAAAACCCATATTTGACCTTTAAGAATTTATTAAATAGCTGAAACACCTTTTTATCCACCTGGATGATTCCACCTTTTCCCTTCTTCCTATGTTCAACTAATTGTGAAATTGTTCACATATCTTCTCTTTCTTGGAATTCAGTTTAATTGTATGCCTAAGACCTTAGTTTTCTGATAGGCTCAAAAATAGTTCTTTATAAATAGTCTGCTCTTTCCTCATGATTGATATGGCAGCAAAATTGTCTTGTGAATATTCTAAGTTGAAATACAACTCCTCATGCCAGGTTTTATGGTTTGGGCATCTGCTGTATTACAAATAATCTTTCATCACTACTATAAAATTGAGTGTGAGTGATAAAGAAAATCAAACATACACACATATATGCAAAATGCACTCTTGTTTATACACACATAGAGAATTGATTTTAAAATCCATGTGACAGCAGAGAAAAACTTTTAAATTTTTATTAAATATCCATTCTGTTTATATCAAACTTGATGATTCACTTAACTGTTCCTATCCTGTCATAGTTTCAAAATCCACAAACTCAAGTGTTGTGAAATGAAACTTAGTATTTTTATTTTTAAATAATTTTATACTATATTTGAAAAATACAAATTCATACAACTTACCCTTTTCTTTGTGCATTTTCCTTAGATCTTGTATTGGTTTTAAATTATGAAAGAGAACATGTTTAGATGTTTTGGCTTCCATATATACAGTAATAGAAACCCTAAGTGGAAAGCATTTCTTCAAGTCTTTATTCTCTTTCCTATTTCATTATCTCACTCCAAAATACCCACTTAGAGTACATATGTTACTATAATTCTGTCATAAATATCAATTTAATGTTCAGCCCTCTATATGAAAATAAAAGTCTGAAATCTAGTTTGTTAATTGCTATTATTTTAAATCCATGCAAATGAAATAATAATAAAATTTAAAATTTAAATAAAATTTATTGATATACAAAATAAGTTATATATCAACTAAGACCATTTAAACTTAAACATTAGATTTAATGATTAAATATTTTCTGTAAAAGTATATTCAAGACCTCTGACTAGCAGAAACTTTGCACTAACTCATGTTGAGTACAGTTTTTCTGATAAATACAGTCAAGGTTTAAAATATGGTAGCAGTTAAATATAAAGATGATATGGTTAATGGTGGGAAAATTCAGTATCAGTAATAAGATTCAGGTCTGAATATTTTTAGTAAATTATTTCATTGAGAGAATATATTTATTATCTATCAGGATAATAGGATTTCAGTGTTTCATAGTTTAAAGATCAACCTAATTACAGAACAAGTCAACTAATATTCACTATCACAAAAGTATAATTTTAATCTTCAAGTAATGGAAATGAAAAAGAAAAAAGAAAAGTCAGATATCTAGTAAGTTAATTGCTATTATTCGATATATACATAGGTAGATATAACTGTTACATTTTATTCCACTTTGAATAAATAGATCAATTTCAACTAGTTTTCATATAATATTAAGACTTTATTGTTTAAAAAGTTGTATATAACATCTTATTTCAAATTCATAATAATATATAGGTAAAATAGGTAAGATAAATATAAAATATATAAATAAAATAGGTAAGATTATATGCCTTAGCATATTTTTCACTACAAGGGGATCACTTGACTATTAAGCTGAAGAGGAACACTTCACTCATGATGTTCTAAAATTAAAATAAATAAAATCTTAGAAAAAAATAGTGCTAATAATGTTTAAAGTGTGACTTTTAAATTAAATAACTCATATTTTAAATATAATGTTTCCTGACCAAACTGTCTAAATCAAATGGTTTTGAAATACTTCCATAAAGTCCCTGTATGAAGCTTAGTATCATGGCTTACTCTTTGGGAATTAAGAGAATGTAAAATAAAATAACCAATTTCTTGGATATTTTTCAACCTTCCTACAGTATCTTAATTACCTATTATTACAGCCTTTATTTGGTTTCTTTGTATAGCAAAGGGGATTATATATACATGTCTGTATTCATATTTGTTGATAGCATGTGGGTCATTTTACTCTGGGCCAGCAATGTATGTTACCATGATCATTCAGTTACAAGGTTAATATTAACCATAAATTTTTCTCTGTTTCCAAAGATGGAAAGCTGACTGTTTTGTAGAGTAAGTAACGAATGATTGTCTTAATATACAGTGATAATCAGCAAGGGCATATCAAATCTCTGAGAATAGAAAAGGTATGGGTCCCAGAGAAAACTGGTCAAAGGCAGAGAATCAACGATGTAGCAAAAACAAGGAGAAGCTATGGAATGAAAGAGGTTAGTTAAAATAATAATAATAATAGCTTGATGATAAGTATTGGGATAAAAGCTGTTTCCTGGGACAAAAGTATATATTGATATGAACTCAAGCTAGGATGTTACACATAGATTTTGATATCTTAATTATTTAGTTTTAAAAGTAATAGCCCTGGCTGGTGGCACAGTGGATAAGGTGCTGGACTGTAAACCCGAAGGTCACTGGTTTGATTTCCCAGCTAGGGCACATAACCAGGTTGCAAGCCAGGTTTCCAGCCAGGTCTGTAGCTGGAGGCAGGTTGAAAGGCAACCACACGCTGATGTTTCTCTCCCTCTGCCTCAATCCCCCTCTCTTTAAAAATAATAAATAAAATATTTAATAAATAAATAAATAAATAAGAGTAACTAAGTTATAAACTACACATTATTCTTGTTAAGCCTCAGTAAATAATGATGGTAAAATTCCCAAGCTAGTCTTTTTAGTGGACGTAACAGAAACATTTCAAATGTATCTTAAAGTAACTGTGGTTACTATACTATGGTACTACAGATTTTATGTCCCACTGACCTTTTATTTCAGATATTGTGAAGAAATATGGTTTTAAAAATTGCTAATGATATCAAATGCTACAGTCCAGTTTCAATTTATTTGCAAAATATAAGTTTGAATTACATGCTATTATTATTTCTCAACTTATTTTTGGCTGAATTAAAGCAATTACATTATGTCTTCCTAGAAAGTGAAGTGTTTCTATCTTTATAAGAGCATCAGGATAAGTTTTCTGCAATCTTAGAGTGTAGATACAATTTAATAAGAGGGAAACGACAAAAAAAGCAATAAAGTTGACCTAAACTAGTCCCATTCTTGTGCCACTACAGAGACTATTGATGTCAGTTAACTTATAAAAACATTTTATTTTTACAAAAGTATAAACTTTTGGTGAGACCAATCTCAATGTCTGTCCATCTCATAAATATTAACACTAACAATGTCTTTCTTGGCAAATAAACTGGAATTGTTCTTTTGTGACTTTAATCATAAAAGTAATAGATGATTTTCTTTAAATGGTTAAAACTGTAAAGTAAGTTGAATAATTGAATAAAGGAGAATATAAAGGTACTAGAATAAGACACATAACAAAAATAACACCTTTGCTTGTCTTTACTCTCTGTTCATAATATATAGTTATTTTTTAAAATATGTTAGTTTCAAACATACTATGTTTGAGGTAATCAAGGTAATTTATGTAAGAGCTGTCTAAGTAGAAATAGATACCTGGAAGCATTGATAAGGAACTAGTTAAAAATATTACAGAAAATTAAATATTGCTTCTTATCAATCCCTTTCATCTGTGCAGGAGTCCTTCTATTCTGTCAATACATCAAAAAATGAACTAATTTAGGGACTCTACCTGATAATCCTTCAAATTGTTCTGTTCCTTCTCAAGATATTTGTTGGATCATTTCCCTCATTTTCTTAATTTTTGGCTTACCCTGTCACCTACTATATGAAGCACACAGAGATGACCTTTATAAAAATTTATGTATTTCCAGATCAGTAGTGTGACTAGCTACATAAACCTTATCCCCAGCAAAACAACCATAATTTATAATTTATAAAATATTATTTTAAAAGGTAACATTTAAAATATCAAGATATTTTCTTAATGCTATATGCTTAAGTGGACATAATAAATGCAGAGATTTTTTATTCTATAAAATCTAATAAATCTTGGAAAAAACAAAGTCTCTACTACTTGAGCTGAGACCAAAATTATCCCTAACAGCTTCCCCCCAGTTTTTTTTTTTTTTTTTTAATGGAAACTCATGGAACACAAAAATACAGGGTTTTCTCTCTCCATTTAGCATCCAGCTTCATTCCAAGAAATAAAAGCTAAAAGACATAGGACTTCTTTCTACCAATCAGCCTACATATGTTAGCCAGAAGCTCTTCCTCAGGGATGGCAGACTGAGAATACTAGGCTCTGATCACTTTTGCTTCAGCATTTAGGTAGATAGAAGTTCCATGCTGGATGGAGCAAGGCAAGGAACCAGATACTATTAGCTTATCCAAGATCCCACTTGTAAAGTTGTCATGGCAAGCAAAGCAGCAGATGGTTTTCCTGCTCCTAGGTCTGAATACTATAAAAAGTTTGCATGGAGAGAGACAAATCATAAGAACAGAGACTTCCATAACCCTCTCTTTAGGAAAAACTTCCTCAGAAAAAGAATTTGGGAACTTTAAACCTAAGTTAAGAGTACTGTTGAAAACAACACCTATATTGGTAATAAGCAACTAAGAAGAAGATGGTAACAATCTAGACTTGTGTAGAGTAGGACCAATGAAATGGCACTGGTCCAATCAAGATGGCATAAAGTATATAAAACAAAGCAGAGTCAGTAATGTCAACTAAAATGGGCTTTCAGTCAGCCGTGACATTTTGGTTCAAGAAGGAATGTATCTAAGTCACTCTAGGCACATCTGGCAAGAGGACACACTTAAGGTATCTACCCATGCGGTCAGAACATAAACATGTTTTGCAAGGAGATACAGCTAAAATACCTGCACACATGATCAGCATGGCCACATCTGCAGAGTGGGACCACCCATAGATAGGCTTCTGGGGAAATTCCACTCTTGACAGAAGGGGTGGATGTCAAGCAGAGCAGCCATGTACAAATTCCAGACATGGCATCAAGAGTGCCAAGACGTTTATCATAAGGACCCAGAAGAGTGGAGGTCACCAATTGCAAGATTTAGCTGAAATAGGCTCTGAACCACGGCTGAGAGAGCTGAGCTCCAAACACCAAGAGTGCTGCTCCACACCATGCTGATCTCCCTTGGGATTGGCCCCCAGAGGCTCTGCCCTGCTGGACTGAGGCATTTGCCTGCCCTGATGCCCACCTGGCTGCAGGGATCCTTCCTTGCAAGATGCTGACAGTTTCCTTGCCCACTGAGCTGTCTCCAGGACCTGCAGACTGAGAGTCTGGGAGTTGGGTTCATTATCCCCCATAAATTGCTGTGTGTGCTTATATGTTATAATTCTCAAAGATTGTTAGAATGTGAGTTGCATACTAATGCAAGTGGCTGTTCTACTTTGAGTTCATTGAATGAACTTTTATTCATTCAATAAAAGTTGAGTGAATAGCATGGTTATTGTGTTTAACTTCTGTCCATTCCTTGGTTCTGGCCTGTTCAGTAGGTCACTAATGAAGCAGCTGCCCAGCTAACTTACAGAAAATACTATATGATAAACATGCTCATGACAAGACCATAAAATATCTAAAAATGTAATTAAGAAAAATGAGCAAAAGAAAATACTAAAAAAGCCTTTTATAGGTTGAAAAGAAACCCCAAATGTAGTCCTCAAATACAACCTCTGCAAATAATCTGCATTTAATTATATTAATCAATATACAATCAATATATAATAATATGCATTACATTATACATAATATAAGCTTTATATGATCGATAATGTATTATATTTTATTATAAAATATTAATATAAGTTTACTTATGTATTATATATATATATATATATATATATATATATATACAGATAAGGTGTACTAGAGGTATACTACTATAATGCATTATAATTTATAACCTTAGGCATAGTCAACAATAAAAAACAACAAAATAAAAAAATTGAACAAGGATTTAGCAATCAGTACAAGTTAATAGCTGAATGTAAAATTAATTGAAGCAGACAGCTTAACAAAAGTCAGAGGAAGAGACAAAAAGAACCCAGGATAAACCACTTTAATCTTAGGGTTGCCATGCCCACACGCCATTTGAGAAGCAAATTTGGAGACTGTGTACTATGAAATTAATATACATCATTAAAACAGTCCAGATAAGTTACTAAACAAATAAGCAAACAAAGAAAATAAAAAGCCCCAGAGTTTGAGGGTCAGTATAAAGTTACTATTTCATGTTATTTCAAATGTCCATTTTCAGCCAAATCTTAGGGTAGCCATGCGCCACATGCCATTTGAGAAGCAACCATACTATTTTAAATATATTCAAAGAAGTAAAACCATTATTATAAAAATACAGAAATGTATAATATAAATGCCTCATCAAATAAAGAATATTAATAAAGAGAAACTTTCTAAAAATAAGAAATTCTGGAATTGAAAAGTATAATACAGAATATAGCAGTTCACTCTTAATGGTGGTTTCACTTTCCATAGTTCAAACATATTAAATTGAAACTTCTAGTAATAAACAATAAGTTTTAAATTGCATGTCATTCTGAGTAGTGTGATAAAATCTCGTATTATGGCTCTGACAGCCCCAGGATGTGAATTATCCCTTTGTCCAGCATATCCACATTGTATAATCTTCCAGCCATTAGTCTCTAAGCAGCTGCCTCAGTTATTATTAAATCGACTGTCCTGGTGCCATAGTGCTTGTGTTCAAGTAACCTTTTATTATTTTATAATAACTCCAAAGCATAAGAGTAGTGAATCAGGCAATTCAGATATGCAAAAAAAAAAAAAGTAGTAATGTGTTCCTATAAGAGAAAAAGTAAGTACAGTAAAATAAGATATTTTGAGAAAGATACTAAATTCATATAACTTTTATTAGATTATATTGTTATAATTGTTTTATTTTATCTTTGGTGTTGTTAGTTTTTTACTGGGCCAAATTTATTAAGTAAACTGCATCATAGGATTTTATGTAAAGAAAAATACATATACGTAGGATCTTGTACATCCATGACTTCAGGAATCTATTAAGGAATCTTGGAATGTATCCCCCACAGATAAGGTGTACTGGAGGTATACTACAGGTACTCAAAGTTTGATTAGGGTTGACTGAAGAAAGAATTGAGAAACTTAAAAATAAATCAATAAAGAGGGCCTCAGAGCAATGTAAGAAACCAGTTGTCACATCAGCATACCAGCGGTAGAGAAAAGAAAGAGAACAGAAAAACTGTGTGAAGAAATATTAACAAACTTCCAAAATTATATAAAAAATATTAATCCACATTGTCTAAGAATCACAGCCAAATCCAACTATGAGAAGTCAGAGCTTCATATCGATAGTAAGTGTAATAAAAATATTGAAAAGTGAATGAAAAATCTTCAAAGAATATCAATAACTCATTTTACTCAATTCAAAACAAATGAAAAATACAAACAAAAATATTATGCACAGTAAATCTGTATTTCAATAATAAAGACAAAAATACCTTAAATAAATAAAAGTTGAGAACTTGATTGTTAACAAACTTTAATTGCAACAAATATTAATAGAACTTTCTCTGCCTAAAACAAACTGACACTAGATAGCATTTCAAATGAGCATAACAAATGAATATTAGTAATCATGTAGGTAAATATAAAACAGTATGAGTGTATAATTATACCATTTTGAATATCAAATAAAATAATTGCATAAAACAATCTGCATTACAGGGTCAATAATAGATATAAAATAAAATTTGACACTAACTGCACAAAATATCCTGGCAAGAGCACAGTAGTATCGGAATAAGAAAACAGCAGCTGATAGTAACTCAAAACCACTGAAACAAATTAAAGTAACCAAAAATGGCAACTAAGAAACTTTAAAAAGCATATACTTCCTTGGCCAGTGTGGCTTGGTTGGTAGAGCATCACCTCATGCACCAAAAGGTCATGGGTTTGATTACCAGTCAGGGCACATACCTAGGCTGCCAGTTCAGTCCCTAGTTTAGGTGCTTTTACAAGGCAACTGATGTTTCTCTCTCACATTGATGTCCCTCTCTCTCTCTTTCTCTCTTTGTCTTCTCTCTAAAATCAGTAAATATATCCTTGGGCAAGTATTAAAGAAAATTTAAAATAAAAAGTATGTATTTGTTTTTTCTCTTTTCTTTTCACCTTAAAAATAATAAAATTACATAATCATAGTAATTGGTTGGAAACAATGAATAGAACAAAACATTTCACTAAAAATGCAATCATAAAAGCAAACAATTAAAGACAACAATTAAAATAAATATTTATCTGCATAATTTATCTGTAGAATAATTAAAATGCCTTTTCGTTAGGCAGATATAAACTCAAACATATGTACAACTAAAAACAGTTGTTCCAAAATAGATGAGGCATAAACTAAAATAATGAAAGGAGAAATAGGCAGTCAAAGTAATGTGAGGAGGATTCAAAGATGGCTGCAGAGTGCGTGAAAGCAGCATCCACTTGATCCAATCTGAAATCATATTTTGAGCAGATGAATTACAAAGCAATCAACCTGAAAATCCAGTGAAGGCTAGCTGATATAAAATATTATAACCAAGGATTACCAAAGAAGCCACATAGAGTCTTGCAAAGAGTGTGGAGACACAGAAAAGGATAGCTCTTGAAGGCAGGTGCAGTGGCATCTGAGTAGCCATCGCACCTTAGGGGCTACCTTTCCCTAGGGGTTTTAACCCATGCAGGGACTGTCAACCCAGAGCAACAGAGATGGCAAGTTGAGCCTGTGTAGCATCTGGAGGTAAAAATTGGTGGAATTCAGTCCACCTGGGAGACTAAGACAAAACCCTCCCAAGGACAAGCTCTGCCTATTGTCACGGCACCAGCCAGGGGAGCTCGTGGCCTGGACTCCAACTGCTGTGGAAGCCATGCTGTTGTAACTGGACCTTGTGGAGGGGTCTGCTGGCTATTCCCATCAGTGAATTTAAGGGTCTGTCAGTTGATTTTTCAATGGAGGCACTCCAGGCCAGAAAGGACTGGCATAAAATATTCAAAATGATAAAAAGCAAAGACCTGCAAATAAGAGTAAGCTATAGAGCAAGACTCATTTAAAATTGAAGGTAAAATAAAAACCTTATCAGACCCATCCCCCAAAGTACCCCAAAAAAACAAAACAAGCCTAAAAGAGTTTATTACCACCAAACCAGCATGGCAAGAAATGTTAAAGGAGCTACTTTAAGAATAAAAAGAAGAAAAAATGACAATAAATAAGTACCTATCAATAATAACCTTAAAATTGTAAATGAATGAAATGCTCCAACCAAAAAGCATAGGGTAGCTGAATGGATAAGAAAACATGCCCCATATATACCGTCTACAAGAGATCCATTTTAGAATAAAAGACTTACATGGGATGAAAAGGAAGGCATGAAAGAAAATATTCATGCAAATGTAAGTGAACAAACAAACAAATAAGCAATATTTATATCTGAAAAAGTAGGCTTCAAAACATAGGCCATTACAGGAGAAAATAAACAGTACTACATAATGTTAGGGAATTGATCCAACAAAAGAATAAAGCCCTTGAAAACATTTGTGCATTCAATATACAAGCTCCTAAATACATGAGGTCTTTCCTGAAAGTATTGAGCCAATGTCAATATAATTAAAACAGTTTTTGAGATTGATACTTTTGGGAAAGACCTCATATAAAGATAATCTTGGTGGACTTTAAAGAACTTTAAAGAGATCAGCAGCAATACAGCCAGAGAAGGGGATTTAAACACCTCATAGTCACTCATGGCTAGATCTTCAAGATAGAAATCAACAAATAAGCATATAATTAAAATGCCAAAGTCTAAAAATAAAGAGAGAATCTTAAAAGCAGCAAGAGAAAATAAGAAAGTTATATGCAAAGGGGTTTCTATAAGATCAGCTGATTTCTCAAAAGAAACTTTGCAAGCAAGAAGGGAGTGGCAAGGATTATTCAAAATGATGAAAAGCAAGGACCTACAAACAAAACTACTCTAACCAGCAAAGATATCATTTAGAATGGAAGGGCAGACTAAGTGCTGCCCAGACAAAGTAAAGCTAAAGGAGTTCATCATCACCAAGCCCTTATTACACGAATGTTAAAGGGACATATTTAAGAAAAAGAGAATCAAAATTATGAACATTAAAAAGGCAACAATCTCACAACTATCAACAACAGAATCTACAAATATAAAAACAATAACAAACTAAACAAACAACCAGAATAGGATCAGAATAATAGGTATGGAGATCATTGAGAGAGTTATCAGCTGGGAGGGGGAAGAGGGTGAAAGGAGGAAATGGTGCAGGGATTAGGAAACATAATTGGCAGGTACAAGATAGACATGGGGAATTAAGGATAATACAAGAAAGGGTGAAATCAGAGATATTATATAAAGACCCATGGTGGGATTAAGGGGGTTGGAATTACGGGAGGGAAGAGGGACCCCTATGTAAAGGGGAGCAAAAGGAAAAGAAATTGGGACAACTGTAACAGCATAATCAATAAAATATACTTAAAAAAAAAAGAACTCAGCCCTGGCTGGTGACTCAATGGATAAGGAGCCAGCCTGCAAACCCAAAAGTAACTGATTCAATTCCCCAGTCAGGGCACATGACTGGTTGCAAGCTAAGTCTCCAGCCAGGTCTGTGGCTGGAGGCAGTGAAAGGCAACCATACATTGATGTCTCTCACCCTCCCTCTCTCTAAAAATAATAAATAAAATATTAAAAAAAAGAAGTCATCATTGTTCACACATGCACATTCCAGTCCACTCTCCTCAGCTACTAGGTTACACTGATGTCACACAAACCATTTTCATTATATTAACAATGGCTGGACTTATTCTAGACAGACCTCATATAATAACAGAGAAAAATCAAGAAAATCAAAGTTGATTCTTTTATTTATTTATTTGTTAAGATTTTTTTTTTTTTTCAGAGAAAAGGGAAGGGAAAGAGGAAGAGAAGGAGAGAAATATCAGTCATCAATGTATGGTTGCCTTTCACCTGCCTCCAGCTACAGACCTGGCTGGAGACCTGGCTTACAACCTTATTATGTGCCCTGGCTGGGAAATTGAACCAGTGACCTTTGGGTTCACAGGCAGGTGTCTTATCCTCTGTGCCACCAACCAGGGCTAAAGTTGATTCTTTTAAAAGGGTAAAAGACAAATCTTTAGCTAGTTTGACCAAAATAAATAAAAATACATTAAATTAATATACTTCTACAAAGGAAAACACAGACCTAAATTACTTCTTTGATAAGTGATACCAAATATTTAATAAAAACTTAAATAGACATAATTTCAATACTTTAAAAACTCTTCAAAATACAGAGGAGAACAACAATAGAAAAATCTCAAGTTTCTAGGGAGCAGCATTATTATTACATCAGAACGGAAGATATCACAAGAAAAGTAATGACCTTATACAATTGAAAGTACAAGATATTGGTGTACCAAATCTAGCAATAATAAAAAGGAATATATACCATGATTAATTGCAATTTATTCCAAGTATGCTATGTTGGCAATCATTAAAAAATAAATTACTATAATAAATATATATTATACTGATATATATGACCGTTGCAATTATTATACATATGATCATTGTAATAAATACAGAGAGAGAACTTCAAAAATATGTGAAGATATTTTATGATAAAAAACACTTGTATGTTCATGAACTGGAACACAATATAATTAAGAAGGGGATAATCCCTAAATTGACCCACAGATTGAGAGCAATCCCAGCAGGCTTTTGTAGCAGCCTTTTATGAGAGTCCATAAATAAACCCATACATTTATGGTCAATTGATTTTTTTTTTACAAAGCTAAGATAATTCAATTCTTAATGAATAATCTTTTTAATAAATGATTCTGGGGACTAGTGATATCCACTTGCACAGAATAATGTTATATTACTTCCTTATGATACACAGAAAATAACTTTAAATATGTAATGAAATTGCATGGCTACTTATATACAATTTTAAATTAAAATATAAAAATAAATCAGTGATCTTGATTTAGGCAAATCCTTCTTATATATGACACCAAAAGCAAAGTGGCAAAAGAAAATAAAAGTAAATTGTATTTTTTCAGAATTCAGCAAAGGTTGTTTTAAAGTACAAAAAGGAAGTGAAAACATAAAGAATGGAAGAAATATTTACAAATTATACTTATAATGAGAGATATATCCAGGACATAAAATGATCATTTGTAACTCTAATAAAGACTTTTCAATTTAACAAAAAATGTGAAAAATATCTGAATAGATATCCCCCATAAGAAATGTGAAAACTGCAGTTAACACCTAAAATTATCCTCAACATCATTAACCATTAGGGAAATACAACTTAAATAACAGTGAGGTACCACTTCTCATACACTACGCTATGGATAGTCAAAAAGGCATATAATAAGGATTGGTGAGGATGTGGAGAAATTGAAACCATTATAGATTGTATGAGGGAATGTATGATGATGCTCCTTTTTGGAGAATATTTGACAGTCAATCAAAAAGGCAGTTTAGGGGGGATGAAGGGGTGGAGGAATTGAGCAAAGAGAAAAAGGACCCATTAACATGGACAACAGTGTGGTGAGTGCTGGAGTAAGGGCAGTATAAAGAGACTAAATGGTAATGAAAAAATACAGTAAAGATTAGCCTTGGCTTGTTTCAGAGTGGATAAGGTGCTGGCCTATGAACCCAAAAGTCCCTGGTTCAATTCCCAACCAGGGCATAACCAGGTTGCAAGCCAGGTCTCCAGCCAGGTCTGTAGTTGGAGGCAGGGGAAAAGGCAACCATACATTGATGTTACTCTCCCTCTCTGCCTCTCCCCCTTTCCCTCTCTCTAAAATTAATAAATAAAATCTTAAAAAAGAAAAGGACTATCAACTGTTTTCTCAAAAGCTTTGCTGGCAAGAAGGGACTGGCAAGAAGTATTCAAACTGATGTAAAGCAAGGACCTACAACCAAGATTACTTGATCCAGCAAAGCTATCACTTAGAATGGAAGGGCAGATAAAGTATTTCTTAGACAAGGTAAAGTTAAAGGAATTCATCATCACCAAGCCATTATTATATGAAATGTTAAAGGGACTTATTTAAGAAAAAGAAGATATAAGAAAATGAACATTAAAATGGCAACAGGCCCTGACTGGTGGCTCAGTGGACAGGTGCTGGCCTATGAACCCAAAGGTCACTGGTTCGGTTCCCAGTCAGGGCACATAACCAGGTTGCAAGCCAGGTCTCCAGACAGGTCCTTAGCTGGAGGCAAGTGAAAGGCAACCATACATTGATGTTTCTCTCCCTTTCTTTTTCCTTCCCTGCCCTTCTCTCTACAAATGATCAATAAAATCTTTTTTTTTTTTTTTTTAATGACGACAAACTCAGGACTATCAACAACAGAATCTAAAAATAAAAACAAAAACAAATTAATGTAACAACCACAATAGGACCAGAATCATAAGTTTGGGGGAACATTGGGAAGCTTATCAGCTGGGAGGGAGAAGGGGGAGAAATGGGGAAAAGTTATAGGGATTAAGAAGCATAACTGGTAGGAATAAACTAGATAAGGAGATGTTAAGAATAGTATAGGAAAGGGTAAAGCCAAAGAACTTACATGCAAGACCCATGGACATGAATGAACTAAGAGAGGTAGGATTGCTGGAGGGAAGCAGGGTACTAGGCAGAGGAGAGCAAAGGGGGAAAAACTGGGACTACTGTAACAGCATAATCAATAAAATATACTGAAAAATAAAAAAAAAGTAAAGGAGTAAAATTTTAAAAAATAGAAGCCAGGTCCAAAACTACATATTGCATGATTCTGTTTATATGGGATGCTCAAATAGAAAATAAAGACCAAAAAATATTACTGATTCCTTTGGTCTGGGAGATGTTTGGGGGAAAATGAGAATTGCCTGCTAAACTGCATAAAGTTTCTTTTGGAGTGATGAAACACTCTAAAATGGATTGTGATAATAGTTATACAACTCTGTGAATACTAGATTTGTTCCAAAATTATTGAGCCAATGATAATATAATTAAAGCAGTTTGTGTGGTGGATACTTTCAGGACAGACCTCATATACTGTTTAATTTCAAACTCTATATATTAATTGTATGATTTTGGATTAGATCTGAAAAAGCTGTTTTAAAAATCAAACAAGAATACAAATAAAATGCAGCTTAATTCTGGAACTCAGTTGTATCACCTAGTAATTCTACTTATCTTGGTGTTTTCTTTATTTGTAACTTAAAAAGACCTAACATAATATATACTTTATTATGTGAACCATGAGAAAGAAGACACATACTAAGAAGTGCTCTTGGTGGCTAACTGGGCACAAATCTTTTAACAGAAGCCATGGACAAGTAGTTCAAATGGTTAAAGTGTCTTCCCAATTCACTAAGGTTGCAGGTTTGATCTCAGTCAGAGCACATACAAGATGCAATCAGTGAATGCATGGGTGGGTGGAACAACAAAATCAGTGTTCTCTCTCTCTCTCCTTTCTTCTCTTTGTCTCTCTATACCAATCAATAATCAGTCATTAGAGTCTAGCAGATATGTCTACACAGAGGTCTCTTATGCCTACACTGAACTTCTTGCTTCTGCTCTGAACTCCCAGCCTGCACTGTGTTTTTCTGTCTGAGCCAGCACTTACCATGGAATTCTTGGAATCTTATTTTACCCAACAGGACTGAGTTTTTCCCCATCCAGTCAGAGCTTACCAACTCTGATGAACCATCATTGCTCCATTCTGACCAATCAGGATAGTGTCTTTTGGACCAATCAAACTGAGAGAATTTGGAGATCAAATATGTATGAGAGGGAACAATGAGGGATCCAAGATGGGGACTTTTGTTCATATCCAGCTCTCCATCAAAGACTGGTTTCCCCAGTTAAGGCTGCTAGAACTAGAGCTGAAATACCAAAGACATCTGCCTGTGATACAGAAGATTGGAATCCATGCAGGACCAAAGAGTCAGACCAATGCAGAGGAGAAGAGAGCTGAGCTGCCTACTTGCAGAGGTGCCTGGCCCCAGAGCTGCCTCATGGCCATGCTGTTTTCACGGCTGTGTTTTATCACAATTGAGCTTTTTGTACTGAATGAAGTTTCCTTACTCATAGCTCCCCAAATTCCTGTTGCTGCTGAATTGGTGCCAATGACCATCTATTGACACTTTTATATTGTAGGCTTTCTCTTTCTTAACCCTAATACAAAATTTAGATAGTGAGGAATATGCCTAGTCTTTTTTTCCCATTGATATTTTTCAAGAGCATAAAAATGCTTACCTGCCATAATAGTACAATCAGAATACCTTCTTCAAAATATAAAGAGTGGTGAGTGGTGGTGATTTATGTGGAGAATTCTAACAGCAGCAAACTGAACTGATTAAGGTGAACATTATCAGAGATAAATAAGAATGATCTACATAGCACACATGTAATATCATGCACTGAGAAAAGAATAATTTTGTAGTGTTCCTGTGAAAGGGTATTGCAAAAGTCTGCTCATGAGAAAGCACTGCCATAAACAAATGGATGGCCATTCTACAGAATGACAAGCTTGTGTTGCTTGAACCTGTCAAGAATGTACAAGACAAGGAAAGACTGGAGAGAAACATCCCAGGAATAGGTAGAATTATGAGACCTAACAGCAATATACAATGTATTTTCTTAGAACAGAACAAGACTTTTTTGAGATAGCTGTTGTGATTTAAATGATTTGAGATGGTTTTCTGATGCAGAGTTTTGCATCATAATAGGATTGAAGAGATTCCTTGGTTCTTTGAGTATGCCCTTCAAGTAGTATATAGGTGTGAGATAAAGCATCATATTTAAAATATATAGAAAATAGAGAGATAATATACTCACAATTGTAGCATATGGGTTAAGTTTTGTGATTGTTCTTCATAAAGTTATAGTGATTATCCCATAGGTTTGAAACTATTTCACCAAGGGCAAAGGAAATCAAAGAACAAATCAATAAATGGGACTATATCAAATTGAAAAGTTTCTGTTCAGCTAAAGAAAACACCAACAAAATTCAAAGGGAACCAAGTGTATGGGAAAACATAATTGTCAATGATACCTCAGACAAGGGTTTGATATCCAAAATATATAAAGAACTAATGCAACTCAACACCAGGGAGACAGACAACCCAATTAAAAAATGAGCAAAAGGCCTGAACAGACAACTCACTGAGGAAGATATACAAAGGGTCCAGAGGCATATGAAGAATGCTCAACATTACTAGTCATCAGAGAGATGCAAATTAAAACCACAATAAGATATTACCTCACACCTGTCAGAATGGCAATTATCAACAAATAAACAACAAGTGTTGGGGAGAATGTGGGGCAAAGGGAACCCTTGTGCACTGTTGGTGGAATGCAGACTGGTATAGTCACTGTGGAAAACAGTATGGGGTTTCCTTAAAAACTAAAAATGGAACTGCCTTTTGATCCAGTGATTCCACTACTTGGACTATACCCAAAGAATCCTGAAACACCAATTCATAAGAACCTATGTACACCTATGTTCATAGCAGCACTATTTACAATAGCCAAGTGCTGGAAATAGCTTAAGTGCCCATCAGTGGATGATTGGATCAAAAAACTTTGGTACATTTACACAATGGAATACTACACAGCAGAAAGAAAGAAGGAACTCCTACCCTTTGCAATAACGTGGATGGAACTAGAAAGTATTATGCTTAGTGAAATAAGCCAGTCAGTGAAGGACAAATACCATCTGATCTCACCCATTACAGGACAATAATGAACAAAACTAACAACCAGCAAAACAGAACCAAATATATGAATACAGTGAATAGACCTTCAGTGGTCAGGAGGAAGGGGGTTGGGGGAAGGGAGAGGAAGAGTCAAGGAAGAGGAGCAGTTTAGAAAAGAACCTAGTATAAAGGAACCATGGACATGGATAACAGGTAGGATTGACTTTGGGGGGTAATGGGTGGGTGGGGAGGGGGACAGAGGGGAGCAAAAAGGGGATGGATGTAATACAACAATAAAATTAAATTAAAAAAATAAAAAAGAACAAAAATGATTGTATAAATTAAAGTATAATACATGATAGAGTGTAGATATGGGAATGCAAATAGATAATATAGTATTTATATTTATCAGAAATGGAAAATATTAGGTATTACATAAATAATATTTATCTAAAAAGATGAGTAATACTTTTCAGTACATGAATGCAATCAAAATTGCCAATTTCTACTAAGATTTCAAAAATTAAAAGAAAACATTTGTAGGTAATAACTGAATATAAGCTGTCTGCATTTCTATTTTATAATTTTATAAGGCCCTGGCTGGTGACTCAGTGGATAGATGCTGGCCTGGAAATCCAAAGGTTACTGGTTCAATTCCAGCCAGGACACATAACCAGGTTGCAAGCCAGGTCTCTAGCCAGGTCCATGGCTGGAGGCAGGTGAAAGGCAACCATACATTGATGTCTCTCTCCCTCTCTGCCTCTCCCTCTTCCCCTCCCTCTAAAAGTAATAAATAAAATCTTTAAAAAATAAATAAGTAAATAAAGTGCTTTATGCTCAGAAGTCTAGGAAAATAGAAAAATGAAAGGAAGTTCTATAATATTTCATCAGGATAAAGTATTATCTGACAAGTGCTCATAGAAACTAGTACTACTGTGTAATATCTTTTATTCCAAAAAGAATATGGCATAGAGAAACTTGGTTAAGAAAGATGATTTATCTTTATTTTTCTTTATTACTATGTCTTTTATTTGATTAACTAGTTTTCTAAGATATTTAAGAAATTAGAGTTTCTTTACATCTTTAAAAAGCACAGAAGCAGAAGTATTATCCTTTTTTTATTTGTGTTTGTTTGTTTAATAAACTTTTAATCATTCTGGAACATTTAACTCAGATTTCTCTTTCTCAGTATTCCCTGGTACAGTCTGAGTTCTACGGGTACTGCCCTACTGAACCTCCTGGTCTACATCTGTAATGCAGTTCATACTGCATTACGCTGAAAATACCTCCACTTCTACACTGCAAGTTTCTCAAAGGCAGATCACAGAGATAAGCTCAAATATTAAAATATGACTGAAGAATTGTGATACTGAAAGAGTGAGGGGTGAATAAAGAAACATGGATAAATTTAGTGCAATGCTCTGTAGTCTTTACATCAGGGGGGAAATGTTGGCTATATATGTTCACAAACATCTGGGCATACATAAGAGAAGGAAAAAAAATCAGGTATCCAGATCTCATTAATCAGAGTATATTTAAACTAAAACAAGTTTCATCAAGTGTTAGGTACATTTCTGGATGTTCTATCATTTCTTCAGCCATAGACAATGCATAGAAGAAAAATAGTGTTTTAAAGAGTTAATGTTATGTAATTCTGTGAATTATATCTTCTAAAAGTTTTTCTAATTGTATTTCCAGGATTTAAATGTTAATTTAGAATATATTGTAATAGATCATTAGGATTTGGGGGAGAATCGACTCCATGGCAATGAATATTCTGTATTTTTATAGGATTGTGGAATAGAAAATTATACACATTTGCCAAAACTATTGACATATAATGCTTAAAATATGTACATTTCATCTATATAATTAATTATTAACAGGCCCACCAAAAATAACAAAGAAATATTTTAAAAACTTATTATTTCTCTTTCATCAGGGTATATATCAAATTCAGTGATGAAAGATCCCCACAAATCTAATTCATGAAAGCAGTGGTGATAGATTCTTTTAGTAGTCCCAATTCTCTGATTTTGTACAAAATTTTTTAAATTTAAAGGTTCTTTAGCACACTTGTATTTATTCTGTAACTCTTTTCATACATAAATTTCTAATTATGTCTCTAATGATGGAAACGCATTTTCTATTAAACTGAATTTTTAAATAACACAACTGTACTGTTTTGTGCATTAACACGTATACACTTTAGGTGTGAAATATTAGAAGTACATTTAATTAGAGCCTTAATGTATATAATTTCAACACTCGAGAGGGTAAGATTGGTATAATAACAACAGAGAAATTAATTTTTTAAAAACCTTTTTATTTCTTATTTTCAGAGAGAGGGGAAGGGAGAGAGCCAGAAAGAGAGACATTAATGTATGGTTTCCTTTCACCTGCCTTTAGCTACAGACCTGGCTGGAGATCTGGCTTGCAACCTGGTTATGTGCCCTGGCTGGGGAATCAAACCAGCGACCTTTGGGTTTGCAGGCTGGTGCCTCTCCACTGAGCCACCCACTAGGGCTAATTTTTAAATGTTTTCATTTTTAACTGCTGTATTTAAAACCACTAGAAAAAACTCCTCCATGAAAGATTAAAATATGACATCATGAGATTAAGTTAGAATATGAGATACAGTAAAAAATTTTTAAATTGTTAAATTTTTGTATTAGGTGTCAAAACAATACCAGAAAAAATCTTAGATAATGAACAATGCAGATCAATTGCCTCTCAAAAGAGAGTGCTAAAAGAAATAGAAATAAATTTTCTTTGAAAATAAAATACTACACATTAAAACAGAAAAAATATCAACATATTAAACTTTAATGTCATCTCTAATTTCATATATTATCCTGATAGATTGGAAAATTCCAATCTAGAAAATAATATTGTAATGAAGATTAAGGCAAGCTGCTTTCCTAAGTCTAAAAATTATAATTTCAAAGAATTTAAATAAACAAAACTAATATAGAACATGTTTTACGTAAAGAAATATAAATTGGAACGAAGTAAAATTTTGCTATTTTGATTATATCCGACATTCAATTGAAATTAGTGTGCGATGTAAGCCTTAAAATATATTACATTTTCATCATCTTAAAAAATTGTAATTTTAAAATATACATTTTGATCAACAAATAGTTAATTGCATAACTTCTCAGAAAACCAAAAATGTAGATGTTTTAAATTGATGTAAAGGCTTGTATTTTATTGGCTAATTGGAGAAAAATAATAAAATAAATTAGATATCTGTAATTTTATTGTTTCACTTCCCTTTATATTTTATTTTTGATTACATAAAATAGAAATAGCAATATTTATATCATGTGACTGGATAAAATATTAAATGAAAAATATACAAAATTTTAAGTAAATGCCTAGTTAATAATGGTAGGTTGATAAATGCTACTTTTCTTTTCTCTTGATATTTTTGGAAATTTATAATGATCTTTGAAAATATCTTACAAATCTTGAATATTGTGAATATGCCTAAAATAAATTTTCTTTAATTTTGTATTTATAGTTTTAGAATATATTATAGATAATACATCATAAGGCATAGGAAAAAACAGTCAAGCTTGAGACATTTATGTAATATTTGCTTATTTGAATTCTATTCATTATATATTTATGAGTTAGATCTTTATCAGAAAACAGGATGATTAAAAAGGCATAAAATAAAGTCATGACATTTAATATCAATATTTACATTTAAACACTGACCCAGTAAAATAGTTTTATTCATGGATAATAATACCAAAATATCTAATATTATGCATTACCAAGTGATCTCAGGATACTTCAGTATTGTAACTTTTAGGACCTCTGGTAATTTATTTCACAAAAGTTTTAATGGTTTCTTGAGATTAACTTCTGATTAATAGTTACAGGAAACTAACTTATCTTACATAATGATTTGAAACTAGCATTTTCCATAGACTCACTTACAGAGAACTGATTTGATAAGGTAAATTTATATAAGATGTGTATTTGCTTTAGTTGATTGAAAGAGCCGAATATAGATTATACCCTTTCACACAACTTCAATTTTCATTTGGAACTGAGAATTCCTGAACAATTTAAGTAGAAGAAAAACTATTCAATAGCAAATGCTCATATGCGAAAATGTGTTTATATTTTCACTGATACTTCTTCTGTCCAAATAGCCAGTTTCAGCTAACCCCTTTCTCCTTCCAAAATACCTTAAGGAAGGGCATTTTGAGATACATAGTGTATGCTAAATAAACCCATTATCTTCAATCCTCTAAAATTTAATTGTAAGTTTACTTTGAAAATCAGAGACACCTTATTCAATTTGTTATTTTCATTTAACTTTTTGAAACATGCAGACAAATAGCTTTCTTAAAATACATGTGCTACCCTGGCTGGTAGCACAGTGGATAAGGTGCCAGCCTGTGAACCCAAAGGTTGCTGGCTCAATTCCCCAGCCAGGGTACATAACCAGGTTGCAAGCCAGGTCTCCAGCCAGGTCTGTAGCTGGAGGCAGGTGAAAGGAAACCATACATTGATGTTTCTCTTCCTCTCTGCCTCTCTCCCTTCCTCTCTCTCTCTCTAAAAATAATAAACAAAATCTTTAAAATATATATATATGCTAATGTTTGACTGATTCCAAGTTCTAATTATAGTATTATCTTTGATAATATGAATAAAAATTTTTTTGTTAGAATGTCTTCTTTGGAATTGCTTTCTGAAGAAAGTTTATCATAAATATTATATCAAATGCTTGACTTTATTTTTAATGCATATATTCAGATAACTTTAAGTGGCATCATATATTTGTTTTTTCTAATTTTCAAACGTAAAAGGATTTGACCCATTACAAATAGAATTAATGTGACAAACTATATGATATACTTATTCCAAGTTATGTTAACAGAATAAAATATTCTGCTGCAGTAGTATATGTAAAGAGAAAAGAAGCAGAACTTAAGCAAATTTATTTATTTTTAATCATTTTTTTACTATTATTCTATTACAGTTGTCTCAATTTTACCCCCTTGGCCTTCCTCTACCCCTCACTCCCACAGTCAATTCTCATATTGTTGTCTATGTCCATGGGTCACTCATACATATTATTTGTTTAGTCCTTTACTCTTCTTTCCATCATTATCTTCCTCCCTGCACCCCTCTGGTCATTGTCAGTCTGATCCATGTTTCCTTTCCTGTGGTTATACTACACAGCAGAAAGAAAGAATGAACTCTTACCTTTTGTGATAGCATGAATGGAACTAGAGAATATTATGCTACATGAAATAAACCAGTGAATGAGAGACAGATACCATATGATCTCACTTATAACAGAAATCTAATGGACAAAATAAACTAATGAACAAGTGCTGGCGAGGATGTGGAGGAAAGGGAACCCTGGTGCACTGTTGGTGGAAATGCAGACTGGTGCAGCCACTATGGAAAAACAGTATGGAGTTTCCTTAAAAAACTAAAAATAGAACTGCCTTAGGTTATACTGCTGGGAGTATACCCTAAGAATCCTGAGTCACAAATTCAAATGATTTTATGTACCCCAATGTTCACAGCAGTGCTATTTACAGTAGCTAAGTGCTCGAAGCCAACTAAATGCCCATCCGTAAATGAGTGGATCAAAAAACTGATATATTTACACAATGGATGAGTAAATTTAGATTTGATTTCCTACACATTGTGAGTGTGTTCATGCAAATCAGGAGTACTACCTCAGAGGATAAGTCTTCTGCTTCATAAAATGTAGATTATACTATTTGTCTATACTAGTTCATAGGAATACCAAAAGAGGTAATATATTTAACTCATTCCAAAGTGCTGTGCATTTGAGAATTAATATAAATAAAGTCATGTTGTTTTAATGCACTATTCAAATGCACACACACAAGTGGATTACAGTCCTCTTATTTGATACATCTGAATTGCACAATTTTATATCTTTGATAATCAGATGCTAAACATATTGGGCAGAAAATGTTGGGTTTAACATATATGTATTCAATGCACAGATTTAAGGATTTACTAAAGAAAAGAATGTCCAAGGTAATAGTGAATGAGGAGATGCAATGAGCTTGTAGGGGAGCAAGGAGTCTATTTAAATAGTTATCCTACAAAGACTTTAATAAAATAAAGGAAACTTCTTTTAAAATGGCTTGGGAACCCCTCAAAGAGAGGCTCTCATGCGCACACCACTCATTGCAGCCAACATAATCAACAACAACAACAAAAAAAAGAATTATTTTGACGAGAGAATATTTTTTACATAGCAATTTCATCTACTGCTTAAAAAAAAAATACAAAAAACCTTCCTGCCCAGCAGCAACACACTAACCTCTGTGTGCAGCAGAAACCACCACAACCCCTTATTCTTGCCTCCTCCGATGAACTTTTGTTCCTAACAACCCTCCCACTTTTCCCCTGAAACCTAACAGAAGCCGAGCTTGCTTTTGTCTCTTTGGACTTTGCTTGTAGCGTACTACAGTTTCCTGGTCCTGAATTGCAATTCTTTCCTAGTCATGAATAAATTCCTTTTGCTGGTAAAATAACTGGCTATTTTCTTTGTGAGGTTAACAAGTCCTATTCTCTGTTTCTTTCTTTTTAAAATTTATCTTTCTGTTTTTCCTAATGACTATTTCTGTGTTGTCAGATATTTTGGTATCTAGATGGATGACAGCAAATTGGAAGAAAATGGAAAGATAGTTGAATGATATTGTCTCAATGATATGAAGACTGTAAAAGTGTCCTCTCCTAACTCAGATTATATAGAAGATATAAATTGTTTCCTTGATGGTAATATCAACTTATTAGTAAAAATATTACAGAACTCTGTGATTCAGATTGCTCACTGCCTTCTCTATGTTACTTTGGGTGCTACGTTTGAGATTAATAGCCTAATTGATTACCATTGAAATTTATTCTTCATTATTAAAAGGTTTTATTCTACTGTGGAATGTGTAAGGTAATAAATAATACTGCAGATCCATCATATGAAGTAATTCAAGGAAACATTTTATTTTATATAAATCTATACATGGCATAGTACATTTTGGAAAAATATAAGAATAAATATTTTTATTTATGGGAGGATTTGGTAATTTATATACAAGGTGCTGATAAAATATTTAATTACTTTAAAATTTATTAAAAATTACTTAAGGAATGATAACAAACATTGGAATGCCAATTATAACTTGTCCAAAAACAGGGAAAATGTAAATATGCAAAGCATATGTACACTTCACATATTTAAGTAGAAATGGGAAACTAATGCAATTTTCTCTTTATATGTCAGTGTTTAAAGTTTCAGATGATGCCATAGGAAAAACTGTCATGAAACATTAAACAATTATTAAATTAAAATGTTCATTCTTACACACTTAACAAATTATTTCAGTAAATGAAAGAAGCATTTTGCGAACCACATATTAAGTGCACATGTCCTGAAATAACTGTTTGGTTTCATAGGAATGAACATTTCGCCACATGGTGAAAAGTATCTTTCTGCTATCTAAAGTTTGCTTACGAGGTTTCAAAGATAATGCCATTAAACCAACTACATCCCTCCCATCTCAGTATCATTTGAGTAATGTGTTCAAGAATAAATCACCTCCGATATATGAACAAACAGAGAGAGGGGACTTACATAAATAAATGTGCAAAAATACTTATTTCTAGGTGTAGCATGTCATGATGTTGACAGTGGGTGTAGTCCTCTGGCTGCTCAGAATTGGGTACCTCACTCATAACTTCCACTATGTCCCAGTTCTGCTTTCAATATTTATTTGCTTCATCTCCACTGACTGCTATTCTAAGGCTGATAACATGAACACAAACTTTGTAAAAACTAAGGGAGAGAAGATGGAGACAGAGTAGAGAGCAGTGCTGATGGTGTTCTCGAGTACCAAAGCAGCTAGAGGACAAGATAGGGAGCGTGAGACGTCTTCAGGACCCTAGGAATTGGAGCTGGCAGCATCTGGACACAGGAGAGCACAGCCCAGAGGCAGAGGAGGCCAGCAAGACAGTAGGTGAGGCGTTCTCGACCAATGGGCCAGCGGGCCAAGGTCAGCTCTGGGCAGGGGCGGCTCTGCCCAGGGGGTCACATTTGACTGAGGCAGCTCTGGGCTCCTTGGTGACTGGAAGTCTCAACAGTGAAGTGCAGGCAGTGAGGGCAAACACCGTAGGGAACCCAGAATTGAACTCTTGCAGGGGAGGGACTGTGGGAGAGACTCACTCCGGCAACAGGGAGAGGAGGCTCCCCCTGGGGCTAGAGGCAGAGGAGAAGAGTCCTGCGGGAAGCCAGAGCAGGGGAGCAGGAAGTGCACTGGGTGGGGCTGCTAGAGAGCTGAAAATGGTGCTGCTGGGCCACTGGGAAAACAGCAGCTAGAAGCCCCTGCAAGGGGGGAAGCCCAGCCCTGTGCAACCACATAGGCCCCCAGGCTCCACGGAAACTCCAAATGGCGAGCAGGCGAGCCAGGAACTAGTAGCTGGGGCAACTGACCCGCCATTGCCAGAGACAAAGGCCGCACCACCCACGCCTGGGAGGGGCTCATCACAGAGGACCTGTAAAGGACTCCACTGAGAGCTGGTTGGCTTGGAGGAGTGGTGCCCACCCCGGAAGGGCAGGACAGTGTAGGCGGACCCCGGACAGTGTTGACAGACAGGAGCAGCCTCCTGCCGGAACTGAAGGGGCGGGGCCAGTCCTCACAGGGACCTGCAAAGTTGCGGGCTCCCCTGCAGGGGTGCTGGGTGCTTGTCCTGGGCAGGAACCTGGAACCCCTGCGGGATCCAGAATACCGGCAGCCCTAACACCCAGCCAGGCTGCGGAAGGCCCAGCCTACCTGGGGGCGGACACTCAGAATTAGCTCTGAATGTGACAATCAGAGGCCCTGCCACGTACCAAGACTGGCTAGAATATAGACTATAGACTGTAAAGTCCTGACCAAGAAAAAGAGGCAGCCTCAGGAAAGGGATTGCTGCCAATTTCAAGCACCTGAGTTATACCGAGAGCAATATGAACTATTAATCCCCAACATATCCTTTGCAAAAGTTACTTCTCACTTATTCTTAATCCCCCCCCATACCTCAATCCACCGAAATACTCAAGACCCTCTCCCTACTCTCAAATTGAAGTCTACTCACTCTGTGGCTATAACACATTCCCAGTCCTCAATCTAAGTATTCCTCCCTTCCCCAGCCACCTAAACCCTTTATTCTTTTCTTCCTTCCTCTTTTTTTTTTTTTTTTGTTTAATTTTTTCTTTTCCTTTTCTTCCTGGTAAAGCCCACAGGTTCTGGTTCCACCTGGACTAATCAGAAATCATAAAGGGGGAAGATACACCTAAAATCTTTCTTTACTAATATCGATTTCTCTCTGTCTTGTGACTTTCTCCCACTTTTTTTTTTCTTTCTCTCTTTCTTTCTTTCTCTTTCTTTCTTTCTTTCTTTCTTTCTTTCTCTCTCTTTCTCTCTCTCTCTCTCTCTCTCTCTCTCTCTCTCTCTCTCTCTCTCTCTCTCTCTCTTTCTTTCTTTCTTTCTTTCTTTCTCCTTTCTTTTCTCCCTGATAAAACCCACTGGTCCTGGCTCCACCTGGACCAAACAGAAACCATAAAGGGTGAACAGACACCTAAACCTTTTCTTTATTAATACTGATTTCTCTTTCTCTTGTGACTTTCTCCCTTTTTTTCTTTCCTTTTTTTTCCCTCTGCTAAAAGCCCTCAGGTCCAAGCTCCATCTGGACCAGTCAGGGATTATTAAGGGTGAACTAAATTAAGCCAACTAAACCCTTTCTTATTATTATTATTATCATTTTTATTTCTTTTTTCCTTTTGCATTTTTTTTTGTTGTTGTTGGTTTGGTTTGGTTTGTTTTTTTGTTTTTGGGTTTTTTTGTTCGTTTGTTTTTGTTTCTGTTTCTGCTAAAAGCCCACAGGCCCAGAATACAACCTGACAGCCCAAATAAAGGACACACCAAGAACAGCAAGTGGAGAAAATCTGGGAGACGGCAACACTGAACTCCACAAATCTCCTATTACAGAAGGGTGCTCAACTAAGGCAAGGAAGCAAAGCAGGTTAACCCAAGGAAAGAACAAAAACAAACAAACAAACAAACAAACAAATAAATAAATAAAAACCAAGAAAAGACACCCAAAATGGGGAAAAAAAGAATCAGCCCATCACCAAAAGGAAAGGAAGACTCACCAGAAAGAACATAAAATGAAACAGAGGCACCTGGAATATCAGATAAGGAATTCCAAAGACTGAGGATAGAGAACCTCAGTGAGCTCAGCCACATCAAAGAAAACTGTAAACAACTCCAGGAGAACTACAAAGAACTCCAGGGAAATTACAAAGAACTCCAGGGAAATTACAAAGAACTCCAGGGAAGTTACAAGGAACTTACTGAGAACTACAACAGCATGAAAAAGGACATGGAAACTATCAAGAAGTGCCAGGAGGAAATGAAGAATACAATTTCTGAATTGAAGAATACAGTAGAAGGAATCAACAGTAGGCTAGAGGAAGCAGAGGACTGGATCAGCGAGTTGGAGGATAATATAGACAAATACTCCAAGACAGTACAAGAGAATAAAAAAGGGCTGAATAAGACTAAAGAGGGGTTAAGAGAGCTGCAGGACAACATGAAACGTAACAACATCTGTATCATAGGGAAGGAGAAGAGAAACAAGGAATGGAAAACCTGTTCAAAAAAGTCATGATAGAAAATTTCCCTAACATGATGAGTGAAAACATGAATCCAGTTCAGGAAGCACAGAGGGTCCCAATGAGGATCAACCCAAACAGACCAACACCAAGGCACATTATTATTAAAATGGCTAATTTCAAAGACAAAGAGAGAATCCTAAAAG